>OU964981.1:3322711-3332711 GCA_918808275.2 Dolichovespula sylvestris
TGGATTTGGATGTAGAAGTGCGCGCGCGCGTTTCAATGCACGTACGTAGATATTTGCGTGATACGAGAGTGGATAGCTTATCCTTTTTTCTTTTCTTTTTTTCTTTTTTTTTTTTTTTTTTGTTTTCTCTAATTCGCGACGGAAATTTTGAAATCGCTTGAATAGAGATCGCGATGTGAAGCACATAGACCTCGTCGTCAAAGTGTTTCACGAGTTTTCACAGTCAATACATTCGGATCCATCCAATATCTTTCTATTTTTGACGTTAGATATTTTTTATATATAATTTTGAAAATATTCACGCGCAAGTATCATAGTTATCGCAGGTATCGTAGGAAGAGAAAACATATACAATTTGCAGTAGCATTTGGCCTCTTTGCGGTTTCCGAACTAATGAGATTCATACTCGAAAGTAACGAGATCTTGTCGGTATTATCTAACTACTTTCTAAGACTTTTTGCTTTTTTTTTTTTTCCTTTTCCTTTTTCTTTTTTTACTTAGGCACAAAAGTTCTTATACGGGTAATCTATTCTTCGACGCTTTCCTCATAAAAATTAATTCTTTCCTTTTCACGATTCTCTTCTCGAATATACACACACACACACACACACACATATATATATATATACGAGATTAGGTTTTATGGAGAAACGAAGAGCGCGTAGAGTGTTGAAAAGAAAAGAAAAGAAAAGGAAAGAAAGGAAGAAGAGAAAGAGGATGAAAGGAAAGGGAAAATTGTGAAAGTGAGGACGAGAAGGAAAAGGGGGAAAGAAAAAGAAGAAAAAAGAATTAAAATAAAAAGGGAAAAGTCAAAATTAAAAGTCGAACGGCGAAATGGTCAAAGAAATGAGAGAAATGAGAAGAAAATGTCGGGGGCCCCAATCGATTTAATTAATTTCAGATGGAAAGTGTCGGAGAAGATCGGAACGAAGTGCGATCGTATACTGAATAATGCAACGACTGTAAACGGACGGACGAACGATCGAGAGGGGGGAGGGGAGGGGGGGGGGGGGAAGAAGGAGAGTGTTATAAAAGGATACAGAAAGGATATGAGCGAGCGCACGGGCTAAAGTCTTACGGCTCGTCCAACGTCTCCGCCGTGGTCGATACCAAGAATTAATGCGAAATCCGGTCTTTAAGCGAACGCGGTGGCTTAAACCAAGTTCTCTCTCTCTCTCTCTCTCTCTCTCTCTCTCTCTCTCTCTCTCTCTCTCTCTCTCTCTCTGCGAGAGAATCTCGCGGTAGGGAAGCCAAAGAGCGCGGGGACGTAAAAACTGGTCGACGGAATTTCATACTGAATCCGCGATTTATAATTAATTTCATTTTACCGGTATGTGTAAGCCGAACAACCAACCAACCAACCAACCAACCAACCGACCGACCAACCAACCGACCGACCGACCGATCAACCAACCAACCAACAAACCGACCGACCGACCGACCGACCGACCGACCCTTCGAGCATCTTTCCTCGAACGTCGTTTAAACTTTTTATCGTCGCAACGTTTTTTCCCTGCACACCCCGCCCCCTCCCCACTTTCCCCCAGTTCTTTCTTGTCTTTCCTTTCTTTTTCTTCTTATACCTCTGTTTTCTTTGTTTTTTTTTTGTCATCTTTCTTTTCTTAATTAATTATTAATAGATCAGGCAGTAGTATATCGGATCACAGAATGACGCCGCGATCCCTTTCGTTTCGTGTTAGATTAGAAGGGGTAAGGAAGGAGGGTTGATCGAGGATATACTCTATATATATATTATTTTTTTCTTTCTTTCTTTCTTTCTTTCATCTATTTTTTTTTTTTTTTTTTTTTACTTAAAGAAGGAAGAAGAATGAATCGGTAGATACGAACGGTGAAAGAAAAAGAGGAAGAAAGAGAAAGAGAAAAGTAGGTTCGGTCAAAGTTATCTTTCGGTGCGTAGAATAAGTAGGAAGGAGAGGGTGCTCGTTACAAACGGCCGTACTTAAAGAGCATTGTATTCTCCGATGATATACTATGGGCTGCTATGTATCACAGCCTGTAACATTACTTTCCAATAAACATTATTTATAGGCACTTGGACAAATGCACGTTTTGTGCGACTTAACTTGAGTTATAGCGAGTACCACCTTTTCTCTCTCTCTCTCTCTCTCTCTCTCTCTCTCTCTCTCTCTCTCTTTATCTATCTACATATCTATCTCTTTTCTTTCTTTTTTTTCTTTCTTTCTTTTTTGTTCGCCAAGCAGATCTATATCGACAGCTCGAGTATTGTCAGCTCGAACGATTCAGTATAACGCTTTTATTCTTGGCTGACGGATCGACGAAGGTTGTTAGTAGCGGACGATACAACGTAATTCATCGTTCAATGGGAAACGCCCAGCTCCTCGAGAGCATTCGTCCAATAATAGTTAGACGTACGTTACAATCCCGATAATACGTCCCTTAATGATCGATGAATGAATCGGTAATTACTCTTAAACGCGCGAATCCTTTCATATATCCTTTCATGAACGAGCACACCTGCTGTCTAATATTTCCTCTCTCTCTCTCTCACTCTCTCTCTCACTCTCTTTTTCTTTCTCTCTTTCTTTCTTTTCTTTTTTTTTTTTTGTCACTTTAGAACCATCGAACTAAAAGACGTTGCATGATACTTGGCCTTCGGCCGACTTCGGCGAAACGAAGCCGTTTCGATCGATTGCATTTATCGATCTTCCTTTTTTCTTCTCGCGCGGACATATTTAACGAGAAAAGAAAAGAAAAAAAAAAAAACAGAAAAAAGAAAGAAAAATAACAACGGCATCGTCCGAGGTCAACGTACACGCGTTATAGGTGGACGCATATATTTCTCGGAATGTTGAGTTCATACTTGTTAGGGTATACCTTGATTTTCCAAACGAGCGTCGTTACTTTATGTCCCACGAAGTACCCCATAACGTAAGACAGCAGGAAGAAAGAGGAGGTGGGTTGGAGGGTAAGGGAGGGGGGGTTGGGTTAAGTCCAACGAACAAAGTCGGTCGTACGTTTCTCGAAAGACATTTCACGGAATGCGCACGGCGGTGTCCGTCGTCCATCTCACTCTCTCTCTCTCTCTCTCTCTCTCTCTCTCTCTCTCTCTCTTTCTTCTTCTACTTCTTCGTCTATTTCTTCGTCTATTCGTTCGGTTACGTCGACGTTTGTACAGCAGCATCGATAGCACGCTAACCTACAACCTAGATGGTACTCTAGAGTCTACTAAAGGTCTCTCTACTCTTAGAAGTCGCAATGGTAGTAGGCTTGTGATCGACTATATATCGGGAGGGCGCTAACAAAGTCATCGTTCGACGAGAGAAAACGGCGTAGCTTCCTGCTTCGGTCGGTACGTTTTCAGTCCCGTATATAGGAGATAGAAGAAGAAGAATAAGAAGAATAAGAAGAGGAGGAAGAAGAGGACGAAGGTTTCTTCTCATGCGAGAAATCGATTTATTTTATTTTCCTATCGCCGGTTACTTTCTATTTGGTTCTGTCCTTCGTCGAAACTCAACGCCGACAGACCGAGTATCTCGCGGTTCTTTGTATTTCCTAAGAAAGAACGAGAACCGTTTCCACGATGCCGTTCTCGCGTGTGTGTATATATATATATATATATATATATATATATATATATATATATATATTTCATTTTTAATTACTACTCAATAGTTTTAACTCGTAGGAAATATAAACGTTAAACGTTTCGATGTTACTTTTCGAAAATTGAAGAGGCGATCCTTGCAAAGGGGTTGGTATCGTGTTTACAAGGAGAACGTTTGACGTGAGGTTAGAGGGGTTGGAGGAGGAGGAGGAGGAGGAGGTGTATTAAATTTTCTTGCCATCCTTCTAAGCGAGGTAAATATTTTTTTGTCGTAAATGTATTTTTTTCTCTTTATTTCTTTCTTCCTTTTTTTTTTTTTTCTAATTGCCGATCTCCCTGTACCAAACCTTGTTCCTCGATTTAATCCATAAATTTGTGGAGGGAATTTGCGTGGGTCGACGATCCTCGGGTTCAGACAGAGTTGGAGGGAGGTGGGGTGGGGGGGTGTGGGGTGTGTGTGTGGGGGGGGGGGGGAGGTGGCAGGGGTTCCTAACATACGGTTACACACCTGGACGCAGGGGGATATACGGATGCATCCCGATTGAAATGGTACGACCGCTCGGAGATATTTTCTCTTGGGTGACACGAACTAGACTAGACACTTGCTACGAGTAGGTACTGCTCGTTAGTGGCCGCACGAGCTCTAACCGACACTGTCATATACAGTCTCAACTACGTACGTGTTTCTAAGATGTACGACGTGTTTTACACACGATGTCAGAATGTCAGAATCGACGGAGAGATAACCACCGAACCGTTTCGTTATTATTATCATTCACTTTTATACGTTTGCCGGACCAAAAGGAGACAATTACTTTTCTCCTCCCCCCCCCCCAAAAAAAAAAAAAAGAAAAAAGAAAAGAAGATAAAGATGAAAATAAAAAAAGAAGGAGATGAAAAGTAAAAACGATAGAATTCTTCTTCTTTCCTTTTTCTTTTTCTTTTTTTTTTTCGTTCAACGACCTGAGAGAAAACATTTGTATTTCATTCGAGATAATTCGCGTTTATGCGTGTCCGACGTTTCTCGGGGGACATGCACATACATAGGTGTCGCATTATTCCCCTGCGGTGAGCAGTTGAGTCCCTTGTTACCGTGGGATTCGTCGGGAATCGTGCGTCGAGCAAAACCTTCCGGATAGAGCAAAACTAACGCTAGGCGTTAGCTGGTAATACGTGAACGACTGGTACACGCGGAGAATTCAAACCACGTATCCTTATATCAACTTGATAGCTTTTCCACGTACCCTCCCCACCCCCCCCCCCGCCCCCGCCCCCACCCCCACCCGCCCCTCAGCCTTGTGAATCGGACGTCGTCCAATACGATGTCGTTTCGACGTTCTTAGAGCGTGTCCTCGATGTTCGTCCTCGCCTCCACAGTTTGCAAGGTGCAATTTGTTTCGATGAGTTCGCCATAAAAGAAAAAGTAAATAAAATGCGTGAGAGGGACGGTCGGCTGGTGGAGGAGAGGGGGATGAAAAGAAGAAGCAACAAAGAGGAAGGAGAGAGAGAGAGAGAGAGAGAGAGAGAGAGAGAGAGAAGGAAAGGAAGATTACGTTGGAAACGAATTTAACAGCGATTTTCGAAGGAGCATCCCGCGTTCGTATTATACCGTTTTACTCGGCTTTCCCTGATTGAAATTTGCATAACTTCGGCGGTCGCTCGTCAGGATCCGCTTTACGAGCACGACTCGCGCGAGAGCCTTGGCCTCTACTTTGCATAATTTCTGCTCACGCGAAGTGTTCTCGACTTTGCGTTCTCGCCGCCGATACACACCGGCCGATGTCGTTCCGTTTGATCCTGTTCTTCTTTCTTTTTATTCTCTCCTCTTCTCTCCTCTTCTCTTCTCTCTTTTTTCTTCCTTCCTTCTATAAAAAAAAAAAAAAAAGTAAAGAGAGAGAAAGAGAGAGAGAGAGAGAGGGGATATCTTCGGAGACTCTTAGGTATGAGAGGCGAAGTAGAGGCGAAGGAAATTGTAGAGAGAACGAGAGGAAGAAGAAAAAAAAAACAAGGATTGAAGTATTATATCCATGGTAGAAATAAAAGAGGGAAGATGAGAGGAAATCTTTCGATCGAACTCGGAAAATATTTGTCGGATTTTGAAAAAAAAAAAATATATATATATATATATATATATACATACGTATATGCATAGACTCATAAGATTCATAAGATATACATTGATACATAATATTCCTAGATTCGCGTAAATACGCGCGCGTAGAGTTAGGTGTACCCGTTTAAGTCGGTCACGTCCAGGTGCACCGCGCGTGGTTTGCGGTTTTATAGTTTTCAGTGTTACGCTAGTAGAACGTTCGCGTGGCACGTAGTACGAAAGCCGACACCTCGGCCGACGTTAGACATTCGCCTTCTACACAACAATCTCGTGCACCTTAGAACGTCGTCTACGTCGTCTACGTCGTCTACGTCGTCTACGACTTGCCAACTAGCGAAGCCGCGACTTGCAGGCAGCCTCGCTCGCGTGTGTCACTAGAATATCTGCGGCTAGCCTTAACAGTGGCCACTCACTTTGGTCCGATTTGGTAGACATTGCCAGTGAGGTATTTTTCAATCGGGGCCTCTCAGCGGAGCAAGGACACCATTAGCTTGTCACACTCGACCAAACAGGACTCGGGCTTGCAATGTTTACTATCTCTCTCTCTCTTTCTCTCTCCGTGATGCAAGCGTTGAACTTGTGTATAGTGAAAGAAAAAGAGAGAGGATCTTTATTTTATCTTTATATATATATATATATATATATATATATATATATATATATATATCTGTGTATGTGTGTGTGTGTGCGTGTGTGTGTGTTTGTGTTAGTATCAATCCTTTTCATTTTCTTTGGTTATAAATGACGTTGTATATTTAAGTTGTAAGGTAATGTATAAGCGGTTAGGGAAATCAACGCGAAATCAAGGACAAATTTCTACTTATCTTATTAATTAGGAATTACTGAGAATTGGAACGCGCTATAATCTAAGCTATACACAGGATAATGACGTTTCTTCGTAAGTAGATATATACGTACCGCGCGTACGTACCTTACGTACGTACACGGCAAACAAATTGCTCGGCATCGATACCTAATACGGTCTAACGCATATTCCAACGTTTATCCGTGTACTATCGCGAATGAATAAAGAAAAAAAAAAAGAAAGAAAGAAAGAAAGAAAGAAAGAAAGAAAGAAAGAAAGAAAAAAAACAGAAAGAAGAGGAAAAAATCGCAGGGGGGGTGCAGTAGGGTGCACCGAGGGGATTAGAGGAAAGAAAGAAGAGAGAGAGAGAGAGAGTGAGAGAGATAGAGGGAAAAAAAGAAAAGGTTGGGATTTTAAGGCCGCACGTAACTCATACGAGAGAGAGAGAGAGAGAGAGAGAGAGAGAGAGAGAGAGAGAGAGGGAGAGGATAGATAGAGATAGAGATAGAGACGCGTAGTTTTCCAGGCTCCGACCTCGAAGCCAAGACCGATTATATTTTCTCTCCCGTACATTAAAGCCCGGTACTTACGCGTACCGTTATTTAGTAATGCCTCACGCTCGCGCTAGGGTTTCCAAGGAATTTTTTTCCAAAACTACGACGCGAAGATTACTGCAATCAGCCGTAAGCTATCAGTGACTTGCAGAAGAATGACGCGACCGCAGGATTAACCTGTGGACAATGTTGTCTTCCTTCCATGCGAAAAAGCAGATTTCTTTAACTTCCTCCTATGTATCTACATATATATATATATATATATATACATACCCTAAATCGAGTTTTGTGGCCAACATAAGAAGGGATAACATTTATCTTCCTAATTGGGGGATACCAATTACCTATCTCTCTTCATATCTCTGCCTTTCTCTCTTTCTCTCTCTTTATCTCTCTTTATCTCTCTGAAAAGAAAAAAGAAATAGGAAAAGAAAAAGCAAAAAGAAAAGAAGAAGAAGAAGAAGAAGAAGAAGAAGAAGAAGAAGAAGAAGAAAGACATCCGTCTTCTTCCTTACGTTTTAATTATTACGACAGGCCGCTTGTTACTCCTTCGATCGTTTCGATCGAGAAAGGAAGCTTAGAGAAAACCGCGAATGCACGTAACCGTGCTTAGGTTAATCGATGAACGCTACTTCGTACTTTCCTCTTTAGGCAAAAGTTCTACGTAGAAGACGTGTTCATCAACCTTTAGGGTCAGTGGAACGGGCCAATATACAGACGCGATAAAAGACTTATGCCACTTTCTCGTGACCTTATGTATACGCATTGGAGGACATACATACATACATACATACATACATACATACATACATGCGTACGTACATAGATATCGATCGTTTTTTATATTATATCGAGATTAAATTAATTCGGTATACGTTCGATTAAAAAGGTTTAATCTTTTCGAGTAATCATCGATCCTGAATTTATTATCGAACCTGGTCATTCATATTGTTTCATCATTACCGATCCTTGATATTTCGAATGTAAACGATATTATTGATTTGTTATTTTTAATTTCAACGCGACGAAAATTTCTTCTCCTCTTTTTTAATTTTTTCTTTTTATTCTTAATGCCCCAGAACGACAGGTTATTATTATTCTCATTATTATTATCATTGTCCTTTTTTTCTCTCAACAAACCCTCCGCCCCCGCCCGGTCTATCTCTATCGATGGAAAATACGATAGCGTCGTCTTTATCGTCGAATCGTCATCCTTCCACGAAGAAGGAAATTTGCGGAAATAGCTATCGTTCTACGCGAGCCACGATTAATCCTTGCGTTAACCAACAACATCCTATATCGCGTGCTCGGCATCGTGTTGCTAGACAAAGTGATCGAACTAACACGATCATAGATCGCACATAGATCTGTTACGATTTTACGGGATATTAACGTAGTTGGATTATATCCAAGGATTAAACTTATCCTTCGATCTATGTATGTGTATAATAAAAACAAGAACAATGATCGTTATGTCTAATCGAACAAAAAGACTATGCCGATCGATACGAGAGAGAGAGAGAGAGAGAGAACGAGAAGGGGTTGGAGGGGACAAAAATAGAGACGGACAGACAGATAGAGAGAGAGAGAGAGAGAGAGAGAGAGAGAGAGAGAGAGAGAGAGAGAGAGAGAGATACAACACACACACACACACACACACACACACATATATATATATACATAGATCGTGTTACGGAATCCTCGAAAGCCTCGCTCTCGCTAATCGATTCCGACGTAGTTCTCGCATTACTCTCAGCTACGAGAGTCGTTCGTTTAAATGGCCATTTTCGGAGGGATCGATCGTCGAATTTAAATTACTAATTAGTCTGGCACGTACCGGGTGGATTAGCCCGAAGGATATAGCGCCTATGTAAAGTTACGTATTGGAACGTATACGTTAAGCGATGCACGCGTCCAATCGAGAGAGAGAGAGAGAGAGAGAAAGAGATAGATAGATAGATAGATAGAAAGAGAAAGATAGAGAGAGAGAGAGAGAGAGAGAGGAGAGCAGTAGGGGGTCATCGTGTAAACCGGCGACGTAAAGTTGCACCACATTAGTCCAGCGGTATATTTACGGCTATGTAAACCGTACGTTGGGGGGGCTCTCTCTCTCTCTCTCTCTCTCTCTCTCTCCCATTGGCATTAGCCGGGCCAACATAAGCGCGTACACGATACGTATATGGCGAGCAATTCGCACCGTTAACTACCGTCCATTGCTCGTGGTCTTGTGCCCCTCGTGCATCCTTTACGTTGTACCTTCTCTTCTCTCTGTTCCTTCTTCCCTTCCTTCGTAGGGAACTAACCACGTAGCCTCGATTCCGAGTCCCCCATTGTCCCAAAATTAGCACGCATAATAACGTACGATAATAACGTTCGATTTAGACGTATAACATTCTGAGGGTTCGGGGGGCGGGGACGGGAAGGGGTGGGGAGGAAAGGTGAGGAAAAAAGGAACGGGAAAAAGATAATTTTGAAATATATGATTTTTCTAACTGTCTCTCTCTCTCTCTCTATCTATCTGTCTATCTATCTATCTTTTTTTTCTTTTACGTAATGGTTAGAGAGAGAGAGAGAGAGAGAGAGAGAGAGGGAGGGAGAAAAGAAAAAAGGGAGAAAGAAAAAGAAATATTGTCCATGTTTCTTTCCAGATGTAATATTAATGTATTTCTTCGTAAAAGGAAATGGACATTAGTATCGGCTGTGTTGAAAATGATATGAAACATGAACGTTCATAGAGTTGGTATAAGTTATTGGAATTTTGTGCGATCGATCAATGTGGAAAGCTTTATACAGAGGTAAGGTAAAGGTGTTTTATATGTCGGAGAATGAACGAAGGTGACAGGCGTGGCCTTGGACATCCGCCGTTACGGCTAAACCATAAACGATTCTCCGCGGAAAAGGAGGAATAAGGAAAGGACGAGAAAAGAGTTAGTTGCGATGAG
>OU964981.1:3335211-3372711 GCA_918808275.2 Dolichovespula sylvestris
TTTATCTATCCCCGCGCCACCCTTTACATCGAACGTACGAATAAATCTCATTAACTCGTATTTATTATCGAACGTTTCGATAAAACGTCGTATTATAATACAAATAATATCAATTAATGGCTAGTCGATGAAACGAAATTGAACGACGATTAAAATTCGTCGAACGATTTTTCTCGCATAGACGTGTCACGTCTTTCAATTTCATTTTTATTTCTTTTCTTGGGGAGAGGGGGACGGGCGAGCGAGGGAGGCGGGGCGTTAAGGAAGAACGAACGATCGTGCGTAAGCACGCGCCTCTGCGTTTCCATGTAATTTATGTATTTATAAATAAGTTACGTATTTGTATATAAGCGAAGGAGAGTAACAAAACAAAAGAGAGATGGAGAAAGAAAAGAAAAGAACAAAAAATGAACGAAGAGAAGAACCGAAAAAACGAACAAAAAAAAAACAAGGGAGAAATATCGGAGGAGGAGGAGGAGGAGGAGGAGGGGGAGGAGGAGGAGGAGGAGGAGGGCAAAAGGAGAGGAACGCAACGGCCAGGGCGTGATTCGAGATCATCTACGTGATTTACGGTGGGAAGACGAGACCCCGAGACACGGTCTCTTGCCTCTAAACGAGAGCACGTTTTTAAGCACGCGAAAGAGAGTTAGATAGACACAAAGAGAGAGAGAGAGAGAGAGAGAGAGAGAGAGAGAGAGAGAGAGAGAGAGAGACAATGGCCGTCTAGGCGCTCGTGGGCGTACGCGGCCAAGTCGCGACCTCGATCGTAGCTCCACTTTTTTGCTAGTCTACCGTTCTCATGCTGCAATGTCCAATGTTGTAAAAATCCCGTTACAACATCCTATAAATTACTTAAAGTTCCCACAGCTCTTCCCCTCCTCTCTATCTCTCTCTCTCTCTCTCTCTTTCTCTGTCTCTCTCTTCCTCATTTTTATCTCTCTCTGTCTCTCTCTTTTATTTTATTTATCTCCCTCTTTCTATTTCTCTCTTTTTTTAATTATCTTTTTGTCTCTCTTTATTGATCTCTTTCTCTCTCCCTCTCTCTCCCTCTCTTTTTATTTCTCTCTCTCTCTCTCTCTCTCTCTCTTTCTTTCTCTTTCTTTTTATCACTCTTTCTCGTTCTCTCGATCTTTCTCTGTTGCTCCCCCCTTCTCTCTCTCTCTCCCTCTTTCCCTCTTCGTTCTTCCTCTTAACTTCCGAAGGCCGATCTTGAAATTACCAAAGACCGATCGAGATTTCTTTTTTCCAAGAAACGTATTACGCGTTCTTGGCACGACTCGTTCATTAATTCTCCGTGCGCGCGCGCGCGTCCGTTCTTGTCTCGTTCGTGTAAAGCGATCGATCTCCTCGAGGCGGTGCCTTGGAAAGCGTAAACATCTTAGGCTATCTTATACGATTGCAACGAGGAGGAGGAAAAGGATAAGGAGGATGAGGAGAAAGATATGGAGAAGGAAGAGGAGGAGGTTGAGGATGAGGAGGACGAGGATGAGGAGGAGGAGGAGGAGGAGGAGGAGGAGGATGGAGAACGCGTGCAACGGCGATTACTCCTTCCTCGAATTGGCCGTAACATCGTGTAAGTACGCATCGATAAATGATTAAAAGAAAACAAACGAAAAAAAAAAAAGACAAGAAAGAAAGAAAGAAAGTAACAGGACGAGAAAAAGATGAAGAAAGAAAAAGAAGATGTAGAAAGAAAGAAAGAAAGAAAAGGTAAATGTGCTTGGTCGGGGGAGGAGGAGGGATGGTTGATGACGGGGGGGAAGGGCTTTTCAAGAAGCACGCGTGTGTCGTAAGCGTAATTTAAGGTTCCTACGGCAATCACGATCGAAGAAGAAGAAGAAGAAGAAGAAGAAGAAGAAGAAGAAGAACAAGAAGACTCGCATTGCACGCTCGTTCGAAAATTGTCTGCTCCCTTCTTTACCTTCCCTTTATTTTCTTTCATTTTCTTTCATTTCCTTTCCTTTCCTTCTCTTCCTCCTTTTCCTTCTATTTATCTTTTACCTGCCTCGAGAACCCCTCCTCCCGAGTGCAGCTGCTGCGCGCGCTCTGTCAAGTGGAAAAAGTGCATGGAACGCGTCTAAGGGTTGTGGAAGGACAAAGAGAGAGAGAGAGAGAGAGAGAGCAAGAAACGTCGTCAGAGAAAGGGCGACGGAGAGTAGTAATCTGATCAAAGAGAACATTTGTATGGTATGTCGTGTAATTAAAGGTAAGCATCTCGCGAAAAAGGGATACATATACCAGTTACTAATAATACTTTTGTGAGTTTTCATCGATTTTAAGTCTAAGAGAGATCCACCGATATCCCCGTTCGTTAACGCTTCACCGAACGATCGCAAACGTTAACGAGGAAACTTTTCAAGATCTTTTAGGGTGGGGTCCCATTTTTCTTTCCTTTCTTTTTCCCTTTTTTTTTTTTCTTTTTTGAACGTCGTCGATTCCCTCGAAATCGTCGATTCGGGCGATGCCGTTCGTTCGAAGACAAAACTTTCTTTAACCGTTTTATCTCTGATATGTATGTATGTATATACGTATGTATCTCTATGTAATGTGTGTACGTATTGTGGTTCGTCAAGGATAAAATTTGTAGTTGATACATTTAATAAGCCTTTTTTTCTTCTACAAATTTCATCCTCGACGACCCAATATGTATGTATGTATATATTCATGTATGCACGCACGCATGCATGCACGTATTCGTCTAAACGATTCGATCGAGAAATCGATGATCGTCGATCGGTAATGCGTATTTTTAATAAAGAACGCGTATACGGACAATTAGAAATTGGGATGGGGATTATCGACGAGGAGACAACGAGGCGAACGAAAAGGAAAAAAAAAGAAGAAGAAGAAGAAGAAGAAGAAGAAAGAAGAAAAAGAAAACAAAGAAAAGAGTTCAGGATTGGTAGGAACGTGATGGTGTGTATGTATAGTGCCGGGAACGAGAACCGGGCGCCTCTTTTGCCAAGGACGAAAGGAAGGCAGGAACAAGCAACCTGCACTTTACTTTAAGGAGAGAGAAATAGAGAGAAAGAGAGAGAGAGAGAGAGAGAGAGAGAGAGAGAGAGAGAGGAGCCCGAACTCGTCGTCGTAATTTAGTCGCACGGAGATCCTCGTGTTGCGGGTACCGCGGAAGGTAGGCACGCCTACGTGTAACGCAGGATTTATCGTGTTTTTCGTATCCGGGTAGTTGGAACAGGTCCTTCGAGGATGACCATGAGAAAGAGAGAGAGAGAGAGAGAGAGAGAGAGAGAGAGACAGAGAGGTGAGGGGTAGGGGGAAGGGAACCTAAGGAACGGCCGACGAGGGAACTCCGTCCGTCGTCGTTCGTGGCTCACCGAAATTACGAATACTTCGCGTGGACTCGCTTATTTCTCTCCCTCTCTCTCTCTCTCTCTCTCTCTCTCTTACATTCCTTTTTTTGCTTCTTCTTATTTCTTCTCGTCGACGTATATTGATTTTTCGATAATCTTTTTCGCGCGATAATATTTCACTCTCTTTGAATTTCTTACGTAATGTTCGTTCTGTTATAGATATCGTTATTAATTAGGAGGATTAATTCGATTAGTATGTAATGAATGGTTCTCGTGATAATGGAAGTTTTTCAATGAAAAAGAGAAATTCCTATTAACCTGGTAGGAGTTATTTAGAGAGACGACACATGTATCGAAATTCTACTTCGTACTCGCGTTCTTGTCACGTAGAAGAAGAAGAAGAAGAAGAAGAAGAAAAAGTAGAAGAGAGGAAGGAGAAGGAGAAGGAGAAGAAGAAGCGTCGAAGGGCGAGCGAGAGCAGTATGGTAAGCGCGCGGGAACACGCGCTGCCCTTAAATGGAACTCTTCCACGAGTACTCTTCTTTCCCTCTCTCCTCTCTCTCTCCCTCCTCTCTCTCTCTCTCTCTCTTTTTCGCGTTGGACTCGTATATCTCCCGTTTACGCGACATCGGAATTTTTCAGTTTTATCGAATTACCTAGGCATTACCGACCTAATGAAAGCAATCCAATGGAGCTCGCATCTCGACTCAACCACTTTGTACTTCCCCGATGAATGCCGACACAGAAATCCACCACGTTAGGTACATATAAAGATACGTATATGCTATATATATATATATATATATATATGTATGTATGTATGTATGTATGTATATATATATATATATATGTATATATGTATGTATGTTGTATGTTACACATTCGTGTCGCGAGAAAACACACGACTTAGTAGAAGTTGTCTTGACAAGATACGAGAGAGAGAGAGAGAGGGATAGAAGGAACGAACGAACGTTTCGCGCTTAAATCTTTGGCTCGGCACCTCGGTGTAGTCACAAATTGCTCGACGAGCTTTTTCCAAGCCGTTGGCAAAAGGGACCCGCACCAGGGTCGCGTTCCAACAGCTCCTAAACACGCGGGAAGATCACGTGAGCCAGCAAAACGCGACAGAAGTTACCGCGAAATTTCTTGTCCGAGGGTTTGCTTCCTTCCTATCCCTTCCTTCCCTATCAATTCCCTTCAACCCTTTCGTGCTACTCTCAGCGGGAGCCCTCCTGAAATCATCTTTTTCCTTTCGAACCGTTTTGTTTATTTCGTGATTTTCGTCGAACGTAGAAATGCCGAGAGAGAGAGAGAGAGACTTCGGCGAGCCTCGTTTATATTCGTCGATACAACGTAACGTTGAGCGTTAGTTATTTTCTTTTTCTTTTTCTTTTTTCTTCCTCTTCATTTCGTTTCCTTTTACGATTTGCCTCGTTAATGACATAAATTTTCTATTACCTTGGCAAAACGGGAACGGGCTATTACGAACGACGCGAAGAATTTTTTTTGGGTAAACAATTTTTCCTTCCATTCCTTCTTCTTCTTCTTCTTCTTCTTCTTCTTATTCTCTATTACATTAAAGAGTACACGAGATGTAACTTTGGCTTAGGGAGTTTTCAAAGAAAGAGACAGGTCGGTTCGTTCGTAGAATATCATCCTTTGTACTTGCCGGTAAGTTCTCTATAGCTGACTCGCCTTCGTAATGTCGCACGCGTCTTACCAACGAGAGGGAGAGAGAAAGAGAAAAAGAGAAAGAGAGAGAGAGAGATAAAGAGACACGCACGCACGCACGCACGCACGCACGCATGCCACGTACGCACACGCGCGCACATACTCACGATACGTAAGTTATCATCGCTTTTAAGTATAAAAGTCCCCGCACCTGCGCGTTCGAGCACCACACCACACCACATTCGAAGGTAATTACACAATCCATCGCAATTAACGGCATTAGCGACCAGTTTAGATCTAATCGCGGTCGTCTCACTCTACCATCGACGAGGTGGTACGTGGAGAGGAAAGGAGAGGAGGGAAGGTAGGGAGAATTCGTAATTACTTAGCTCGATCTTTAATATTTCACGTGGTAATGCTGACGACCCTCCTCTCTCTCTCTCTCTCTCTCTCTCTCTCTCTCTCTTTATTTATATCTCTATCTCTTTCCTACTTCTTCAATCGCACCCTAGCTTTGAGCTCGCAACCCTCCTTTTGAAAGACAACACATTTCTTCCCCTATCGTATAATTGTCGCACTACGAGATAGAGATAGAGATAGATAGAAAAAGAGAGAGAGAGAGAGAGAGAGAGAGAGGGAGAGAGAAATTTCATATATTCGATAAACGATTTGAACGAATAATTTCGAAATAAATTTTAAACTCAATGATTCGAAAAATTCTATATCAATTCTCCTCCCAATGAAGTTCCCGTACGACTTGAAATAGTTTGAATGATCGCTTGAATATCATACTTCTCGAGGATCATTATTTCTGATTCCTTTGGAGATCGTTATGATCGAGTAAAGCTCGAGAACGATCGAGACATTAACGTTAAAACCGTTCGCAATAATGATAATATATTTTTCTTGTTCCTTTTTTTGTTCCTCTCTTTTAATTGATAAATCAGCACCGCGTCGTTTCCCTTTTTTTTTCCCGTCCCTCTCGGTCGTTGTTCTCGCTATACTATCTTCGGGCACTTTATTGTCAGAATTTCAGAGACGCTTTATCGTCGATTAATGGTACGCACCATTCTCTCGTCTATAACGGCGTACATTAAACCGATAAACAGTCTATACCGGATTGGCGAGTGTGAGACCGTTAAAACGTGAGATACTCGTCGTTAATGGCCATTCTTTCTCTCTCTCTCTCTCTCTCTATCTTCTTTTCTTATCCGTATTGCCAGTAAAGTTTTTTCACAGTATCCACCCTTTTCTCGTTTCCAGAAATGCATCGTACTCTTATTCACGATCGATCTTACGATCTCTCTCTCTCTCTCTCTCTCTTCTTACCTCCCATCGTAGGGATCCCTTTAAAGAAGAATTTACGACAATCGAAATGATATATCGCAGTAGAATGTTAAATTCAAGAGACGGACCGGTAGGGAGAAATTGCAGATCGTATCGAGGGGCTACTCTTTTATACAAAATCAAAGCGCGGCTACGTACACATATACACGCACACACACGCACACGCACGACGCACGCATACATGTATATACATAACCTTCTCTCTCTCTCTCTCTCTCTCTCTTTCTCTCTATATATATATAAAAGCGAGAGGATATCCTCCCGACAAAGAGAGTAGAACGTCGTTGAACGTACGTACGCACGCGCGGCTCTCTTATTTCCATACGTAGCACGCGCTCGCGTTTCCAATTCTAGGTTGGCCAGAGCAAAGTAAGAAGAAGAAGAAGAAGAAGAAGAAAAAGCAGCAAAAGAGGAAAAAGAAGAAGAAGAAGAAGAAGAAGAAGAAGAAGAAGAAGGCGACAGAAAGGGAAGAAGACAGTGGAGACGTTCTCGTTTCCTTGGCGAGGATAACGACGATGACGTTTCACGAATGTAAAGCACGTTCGAACGCGACGGCGCCCATGTCCTGAACGCGAGTGTACGAAGATCGAGAGAGAAAGAGATAGAAAGAGAGAGAAAAAGAGAGAAAGATAGATAGAGAGAGAGAGAGAGAGAGAGAGAGAGAGAAAAAGTGACCGAGAGGTGTGGTGGAGGGAAACGTAGTCTATTTGAGATCGAGCACGTGCGTTACGAATAATAGCGAACCTCCGTCTTACTCTTTTACTATTACTACTACTACTACTACTACTACTACTATTTCTTCTTCTTCTTCTACTTCTTCCTCCTCCTCTTCTTATTTCTTCTCTTTTTCTTCTCGAAACGTACGTTGTGTAAGCTCATCTACGTGCTGGATATCCTCGGCACGCACGCTTCTCTCTAGCTTCTCAAGCTGGAGGCGAATAGTGTTATAGTTAACGAGTATCGACGTGCCCAGCGAAGCTGTCATGTCCTTCGTGTCCACGTTTCTTCTCTCTTCCTCTTTTTCTTACCTTCTTACCTTCTTCTTCTTCTTCTTCTTCTTCTTCTTCTATATATCTACTTATTCATTCTCTCTCTCTCTCTCTCTCTCTCTCTCTCTCTCTTTATTTCTTTCTCTCTCTCTCTCTCTCTCTCTTTCAGACTTACTCTTCTACACGCCCACTTGAGAACGTCAGTGGACGGGCAGTGAATGGAGAGAGCGGCACCTAAAGTATAACTCGTTTGTGTTCGTTTCGTTCCTACTTATGCGCGTTGACACGAGCTAGGAAGGGCGCGTTCCATGCGGGGGAGTCAAAGGAGAAAGAGGAGGAAACGTGTGCTGCGTTTGTTAGAGAAACTCACCGCGCCGAACCGAGAGAGAATCGTCCTTATGCTAGTAGAATCCCACGGTCGCGAAGAAAAAGAAGAGGAAGAGGAAGAGGAAGAGGAAGAATAACACTCTCTTTCGAATCTACCGAGAGTGAGTGTGCGAGAGAGAAAGAGATAGATAGATAGATAGATAGATAGATAGATAGATAGATAAAGGGAGAGAGATGGAATGGGGGGGAACTCGAACGAGAACTCTAACGAGACTGTTTGCTCGATTCTGACGATACGATTGGGAGTTTCGATATTCCATTTATTTATTTATTTATTTATTTATTTATTTTCTTTTTCTCTCTTTCTTATTGGATTTTAGAAAGGAGAAAATTTGAAAAATCTTTTTCTTTTTCCCTTTTCTTTCCTTCCTCTCCCGTGACGAAGTAAAATATACATCTGTCTATATATGTTTACACACACACACACATATATATATATATATATTTATTTATTTTTTTTTGTTTTTTATTTATACCTCGTCGACAATATTCGTAACTTTCTCTAAGATAATAAGACACCGAATCACGACTTGAACGCGCAGGACGACGTACGCGCCGTTCCGCTTTTGTAAGCGACAAGCAAAAGTACGGTGTACGTCGACGATATTATATATCGTGAAAGTGTCAAGCTAATCCGTCTTTTCTTTTCATCCCGATTTACGTCCTACGATCGGCATCTCGTTGAATAGAGGTTTAATGCTTTTTCTAAACCCGTTGAGAAATTTCACTTCTCTTTAAAGTAAGTTACAATGTGCCATCTTGGGTTTTACGTATGCAATAAAGGAAAGATATTTTAGAAAGCTTAATTAGCTGACAAAGGTGGTCTCCTCGGGCAACGCCGTTCGTAATTGGGAAGATTTACAGGTTCGAGTTCCTCCATGGAGGGGGGGAGGGCGAGAGGGGGGGGGGGAAGTAAAAGAGTAGGAGGATGTTGTTGTCGTCGTATCTCTATGGGTTGTTCCTTCTTTTCTACCATACGATCCCATTATTTCTCTCCCATCATCGTTTATATCTTCAATCTGTATTATATTGTATCGAATTCGTTATTTTGATTTTGAACGAGAAGGTAGTAACGTCAATTATTATTCGCAACGAACATTAAATTAATTAATCGAGACAAATTAGTCGAATGAAAAATTAAAAGTATTGCCGTTAGAAGTGATCCCATTTTCGTGTCTCCGCGACTCGCACCGTTCGTTTCGTAATTATCGGTTTTTTCTTTTTCTTTTTTTTTTCTTCTTTTTAATTAAAACGAACGCGAGAAAAGGTAAAATTATTCGTAACAAAATTTGTTAATTAAGAAAAAAAGGATCGTCCTATAGAAGTTCCTGGAATTTACGTTTGCTAGGTCAGTTGGCCGAAGTAAAAAAAAAAAAATATATTTCATTGACAACGACTACGGTCACGTGGGAGAACTTAAGGATCGCAGGTTTCCAACGGGGAAGGTCGTAGAAAGTTGTGACGAGGATCGTTCTGAAGCTAAAAAAAAAAAAAAAAGAAAAAAGAAAAAGGAAAGCAAAGAAGAAAAATTTATCTATTTATTCACGCGCGTCCCGTATAATATCGTTACGATGGAGACCGTTGGTCGTTAGAATTTTCTAAACGTACGCAGTACGTACTACAGAATAAAATCGTACTATAGAATCGTCGTAGGAATATACGAAATAGTATCAACGAATTCGCGCGGGGTCGCAGCACTTCGAATTCATTCTTTATCCAACGACGGACTCGATCGCTTTTCTCGTTTCGTTCTACTATACGTGATCTCGATAATATCGTTTCTTTCGTCCGATCCAATTTCTTTGCGCGTTGTATTCGCATCGGCGACATTTGAATCGATTCTCTATCCTTTTCTTTTTCTCTCTTTTGTTGTCCTTTCTTTCGGTGTCTTTCGCGATTAATTAATCCGATATTTTTTCAACGTTGACCAACTATTGACTACTTCTACGTTGGGTTTTTTTTTTTTCTCCGCGACGGATTACAGACGACCGAACGTTCCTTCCGTTCGTCGCCATCGACTGGAGTTACAAATGAAGGAGAGGCGACGTCGTCCCGGTACTCGCTTATGTACTTTTCATTACACATACAATCGGCGGGCACCGTTGTGTTTCGCAACGAGCATTCCGTGTAATTTGAAATGCGTACGAAACGGTGGAGGAACGAACGAACGCTCCGATCGGAATGATTCGGCGGCAAAGAGATATATATATATATATAGAGAGAAAGAGAGAGAGAGGAAAAATAAAAAAAAAAAGAAAAAAAGAAAGAGGAGAGGGTTGAGTTCGAACAATAGAGTAAGCGCGACGCTGAATATATCATCGAGCTTGTGGCTCGTGTGTGCCCTCGGCGCAATGCATCGCGCCGTAACTCGTACACACGACTCGTATGAATATAATATGGGCATTAATAAATCCAAGCAGGTATTAATGCGGGCTAATGTATGCGTGCCGGGCATTTGTTAGGCGTCCACTTTGTAAAAGTCAAGCGACGGCTCCCCTCCCTCCCTCCCTCCCTCCCCCGTCCTCCCGCCCTCCCTACAATGGCCACCGTCGTTGTTAGCCGTCCGTGGTAAGCCGTGGAAAGCCGCCTTCCTGTCCTGCGTGTACGAACTTCTATCGTTGCTACTGACTCTACTCTTTCTCTCTCCCTCTCTCTCTCTCTCTCTCTCTCTTCTTCTTCTTCTTTCTTCTTCTGTTAGTTCTGCTAGTACGTATGTATTTCGTTTTCTTGGTTTGGTTTGACGTAGCAGCAAGGACCACGTTAAGTAAGTACGTACGTACGTACGTCCGTATAATATACATGCATACATACATACATACATACATAAATACATACTATCTTCTACTGCCAACGTTATCTTCCGGTTCGTCCAGCCAAGACTTATTTTATCGTTGTCATCTTTCAGAAACGACGAGGACGACGATGGCGACAGAAGGCGTCGTTCCTTGTAGAACGTCGAGCACGACGTCGCGACAAATCGATTTAGAATCACTTCAGAATCCAACGGTATAGAAAGAAAGAAAGAAAGAGAGAGAGAGAGAGAGAGAGAGAGAGAGAGAGAGAGAGAGAGAATGTGTCTGTGTGTGTGTGTATATAAGAGAAAGAGAAAGAGGTCGTTTTAAAGCAAGTCCTCTTCGAAGCGGCAGCAGCTTCCTCCTCCTCCTCCTCCTCCTCCTCCTCCTCCTCCTCCTCTTCCTCCTCCTCCTCCTCCTCCTCTTCCTTCTCCTCCTCGGCAACCATTGCGTCTACTTGTAATTGCACTGGCTATGCTTGCACGTGCATACGTAATATGCCACAGCCATCAAGGAATATCATTATATTATCTAAAGAATCGAATGATTTATATCTTAACGTGGTACACGTCGGATATGGGAAAAGAAGTCGAGTTTTCCATCGAATAAAAATAATACAATGTCAAAGACCGACCGACCGACCGACCGACCGACCGATCCCGTTCGTGTATCATCCTCCAATATAAATTTATGGTTAAGTTTCCTTTCGTGTGTCTTAACCCTTCTATTGTTTACACTTCGGAAAGCTTTAACGACGATCTCTCTTCGTTGGAGTAAGCGAGATGTATATCGTACGCAACTCGATGTTTTACAACTCTTGGTCTTCGACTAAAACCCTTTTGCTCGTACCACACGCTTACTGCTACACCATCCCATCACCACCAACTACCATCACCATCACCATACACGCGATTTATATCGAAGCGCGCGTGCGCGTTAACACCGTATTACCATCACAATGGTTTATAACGTTTTATATCTCGTTCTATCGGCCGCTGGAAATTCTTATATATATATATATATATATATATATATATATATATATATATATATATATATATAAGTTAACTTCGTCTTATCGTTGGCTTCTCTACCGTTTCTTCGATTTCTTTTCTTTTTGCTTGATATTTCTTTCTTTCTATTTCTTCTTTTCTTTTTTTTTTTTTCATCGCCATAAACCCATCGATCAATTCTCGAGAAATCGAGAATAGTCGTCGAATAGTGGATAGTGATAGGGTAGTGAGTAGTACGCTTACGGATCGCTGAATAATCATTAGTTTGACAAAGTTCATATACGACAGGTTCTTTCAACGGTGCACTCGCATGGTTGCCAAGGAAAGACAACTCGAGAGAAAGAGAGAGAGAGAGAATATATGTCGCACGTAGCTCGACACCTAGCTTACCCCATCTATCCATGCATTATGCATCTAATGTTAGTTACATGAGGTACTACACGAAGGTGCTATAGAGAAGAAGACCCATCTCTTCCCAGGCCCTTCGACTTTAATAAGGTTGGACAAGGGCCCACAGATATCTCCTAACCGTCGTAGTAAAACCAACTTCTCTACACGCCATTTCGTCACCTGTCCACGCATTTTCCACGAGTTCGCGGAGGTCTTTATTAATTGTCAACGAGGACGAGTTAGATGGATGGATAGATAAATAGATAGATAGAGGAATATATATATATATATATATATGTATTTAAGACATCATTTAGGGTAAGAAACTTAATCGTCATCGAACGTATGTAAATACGTATTACCGTATACGTATGTAAATTTATCGAGGTTCTCAGCTGCGCAAACATTCCTCGAGAGATCCAACGATCACTAGAATTCCACGTAACGGAATAGAACCCTTAATTGGGGTTCATTAGCGATAATTAACTAGGTGCGATGGAAAGACGTGAACCAACTCACGGATTTTCTGATTCTAATTTTGTGATTTTTGTTTTCTCTTTATTTCTTTATCTCTTTCTCTTTTTTTTTTCCTTCTTTCCCTCCTTCCTTCCTTCCTTCTCTTTTCGCGCGATCATCATCGATTCTCTTTAAAAAAAAAAAAAAAACAATAATAAATAACGAAAAGTCAATTTTTCATTGGTACTCGTCGTAGAGAATCTTCTTCTTCTTCTTTTTTTACTTTTTTATTCTATTCTCCCCCCTCGTTTCGCTCAAGCGCAACAACACTTCGACTTGAATTTCTACGGTTTTTCTTTCTTTTTTTTTTTTTATCGGGACACCAAGGTGATACATATACGTACATACATACATACATACATACATACATACATACATACATACATACGTACATACATAACTCTTAAGAGTCGAACTCGCAGCGAGATAAACTGGAATCCCGCGAGAAGTCGCGCGGAATGCGCGAGGAAGAAGCCGAGAGAAATTCTCTAACGATGAGCTCATTGTTCGCTTAACTGAAGACTCGCAAGGTATTCGCCTTTTGCCATTCGTCGCCGATATCCTGTGAAAATGCGCTTCTGCATTTTCGTCTTCTTTGTTCGACGTTAGAAGGATGGGAGGAAGGAAGGAAGGAAGAGAAGAGAAGAGAAGAGAAGAGAATAAAAAAAAAAAGAAAAGACAAGAGAAAGGAACAAAATGTTTTTCTCTCGTTCGAAGCCATATGTACCAGCGTCATTTCTTTTTTGTCGACGATTTTCGAATTCGATATCGCGAATTCCTTGACGATCATTCGTAATATTTTGTTGACGATGCGATCGAACGCGTTACGGCGTGTGTAAATTCGTCGTTTCGTAAAATAAGGAAACTCGCGAACTCGCGATAACTGTGCCTTGGCGCAAGACAAATTCCCAACGTTTCGGTGGTTTTCAAATTACTCAAGGAGACTCGCCGGAAATCCCTTTTACCGTGGCTCCCTGCGGTTCGCTTAATCACCGTCCAAGGGAGTTTCTAAGAGTAATTACTTGTAGACATCGAGGATCGGAATGGACTCGGTTGATTCGATTCAAAGCCAAAAGTTGCATGTCGCCGAGCCGCGGAAAAGGCGTTTCCTAATCTGCGAGTCAGAATAGACAGAGAGAGAGAGAGAGAGAGAGAGAGAGAGAGATCGAATGGAGAAGGTGAAAGAGAGAGATACATGAAAGAGCGAGCGAGAGAGAGAGAGAGAGAGAGAGAGAGAGAGAGAGAGAGAGAGAGAGAGAAGGATAGTAAGCGAGAAAATACGAGGCAGGTAAATAAGAAGTGAACAATCTAGCTAGGTGCTTTAAAAAGAGTAACGGATGAGAGAGAGAGAGAGAGGGAATCCATTTGCATATTAATGTATATAATTAACTGCATCTAACTAATCGCTCGCGTTTAATTAACGCGACTTGTACGCTAGAGAAAGAGAGAGACAGAAAGAGAAAGAGAAAGAGAAAGAGAAAGAGAGAGAGAGAGAGAGGGAGAGAGAAATAGAATATTCGAGAGCAACTGCGTATTGCTTAAGAAAGAGCTCGAGTAACCGTAAGTAAATGAGAAATAGATAGAGAATAGATTTGGTATCGTCTATTAATAATAAATCTTTCTTGGAAGTTAGGTGAACTTTTGATTAAAAGGTTTCAACTTTTCTCTCTCTCTCTCTCTCTCTCTCTCTCTCTCTCTCTCTCTCTCTCTTTAATTCCCTTTGTCAGTAGAATTTTCTTCGAGATAGAATAAGTTGTGACAAAAGTAAAGTATAGCAACGGCGACGATGTAAAGGGTGGTGATGGTGATGGTGGTGAGATGGTGATGGTGGTGATGGTGATGGTGATGGTGGTGGTGGTGGTGGTGGTGATGGCGACGGCAATTTTCTTGCCGCTCGTTAAAGCCGTCTCGTCGTGACTCCTTTTTACTCGGCACCGTCCCGGTCCGTGCAGTATGCAATTTAACATTAAACGAGACAAGTGTCGGTGCCTCGTCGACGACGTCTCCCCCGATCGTTTTGCGACGTGCGATCTTGTTTTATGGCGAGGACGAGAGACAGAGAGACAGAGAGAGAGAGAGAGAGAGAGAGAGAGAGGCCTCGCCGATTCGTCGAACGAACGTAGGCCACGAAGAAATCTTCTCGGGCTTTGTTATGCGCTCGAACTCGAAAGGGAAGACGACGGACACCTTCTCGCTCGTTCTCGATTATTTCTTTCGATTATTTCCTTTCGCGATCGCTCGTACCTCGCGTTTAATCTCGAAGAAGTCAATTGAATTTCTTCCAAACACACCCCCATGCCTCCCGCCTCTCCCCGTTTCCCTTTTCTCTTTTCTTTCTTTCTCTTTCATTTATATTCATTTCGTTCTTTTCCCGTTCCGAATGATTGATTCCCTCTCGCGAATCCAAAACCCGAGGCTCTCTCTCTCTCTCTCTCTCTCTCTCTCTCTATCTATTAATCTATATATCTATCTCTCTCTCTCTCTTGTTCTCTTCGCCTCGCCTATTCCCATTTTCGTTTCTCGTTGCTTTTCTTCTTTTTTCTTTCCATTATTCTCTCTTCATTCATTAAATATATCATTAATTAATTATAATTAAACTTAATTGTTATGATATAATGAATATTTCATAATTGCGAATGAATAATTAATAAATTTCATTTATCATTAATTAGACGACGATATTAAAGTCGATACGTGCGAGACGTTAGCCGATGTCGTTACGATCCCGGTTAGGCTAATCGCGAACGGTGTGTAATAGTTGCTGAGAATTCGTTCCGTTCCGGGTAAGTGGACAAATATACGATAGAGCGTGCACGTGGGAGATCGTGAAAGGGTTGGGGTGGGATTGGGGTGGAGGGAGAGGAGGAGGGGTGAGTAGAAGAGTGCGAGGAGAATGGGTTAATAAAGATTGGTAGCGTTGGCGCGTTCGGAAGTAATGTTAATAAACGTCGATTCGTTCTCTCGACTTTGTGCCACCCAACCCCCCACCCCCACCCTCCCCAGGTTATCGGATGTTCCAGCTTACTCGGATACGGCCTGTCATTACCGAGATATCGATACGAGCTACCGTATCTCGATAAACTCGATGCACCCGCGGTTAACATAATCGAATGGTAGATCTCGTTCCTTCCTTCCATACTTTCGAGATATCTCGTTCTTAGCAAAAACGATTGTCGGCGGCCGTACCTGTCGCAGGAAAGGCTCCTTAAGATCGCGGCATCGTTATTTCCATAATTCCGATCGCATAGCTCTCTCTCTCTCTCTCTCTCTCTATATATATATATATATATATATATATATATATATATATATATTTCTCTTTCTCTCTTTCTATCTTTATCCCTATTGGAGTAATTAATTGTCAGGCTAATAAGAAATTTTATCTCACTACGATAGACTACGATAGGCGACTTCGGTATCTACAAAAGCGAACCTATGGCAACTAGGTTCGATTTTAATTGCCAATCGTATAGAAAAGAAGAGGAGGAGGAGGAGAAGGAGGAGGAGGTAGAGGAGGAGGTAGAGGAGGAGAAGGAGAAGGAGGAGGAAGAAGAGGGACGACGCGTTTACAATCGAAAATTGTCGATTATATCGAAATGGGGAAGCAAGCGGCGGGCAGGCAGGCAGGCAGGCAGGCAGGCAGGCAGGCAAGTAGGCAGGCAAATAGGCAGGTAGGCAGGTAGGTAGGAAGGCAGGCAGGCAGGCAGGCAGGTTGGATCGACGTCGCATCTATGGAAATCTTAAACCGCAAGGGGTAACGTGATCTCGCTAGCTCGCAGGTGTTGGCATACCGTGCAGTAAACACACAAGTACCTTCGCGAGCTCTCCAGGAAAATTTTAAAGGTCGGCCTTCTATACGAGCACGAGTCTAAGAACGAGAAAGATAGAGATGGATAGAGAGAGAGAGAGAGAGAGAGAGAGAGAGGGAGAGAGAGAGAGGGAGAGGTCCCTCTTACCGTGTGGCGTATACCATCGGTCTTTCACTCCTGCGAGACTCCGGCACTACCTTCGACGATCATAACTAACCAACCTGCCGGTACACGAGTCGTTGTTTATGAAACTCGTAGCCACGTTCGAGAGACATCTCGAATAGAAAGAGAGAGAGATAGAGAGAGAGAGAGAGGGAGAATATAAACCGTTAGGTGTCTCATACCATTCCATTATTCTCAATCTCTCTCTTTCTATCTCTCTCTCTCTCTCTCTCTTTGAACTTCCTTTTATTTCCTATACTTCATCGAAACTTCGTTACTTTCGAAAGGTAACTTCTCCTAATTAGAAAAATCGATCGCATTTGATCGATAAAAGTTAAATCGGTCAGACGGTGCACGATTGATTACGGCGCCTTGTAATCGTAAGAGTAAAGCGAGTTAGTAATCTTTTAATTATTCGCCGAGGAGGAACTGGAAAATGTGTGTCTGCGGGACGATTTAAAAGAGAGAAAGAAAGAAAGAAAGAGAGAGAGAGACGTTTTCTCTAATCGGTAGGATGGAATCGCGGCGACAGGCACAGTTAGAGTAAAACGAACGTGGGAGGAATTAACGTTGCGGTAGAACGAGCCCGTGCATCGCGATGCATCTCGATCGACTAGCGGCGCCTCCGTACGCGATTCCAATGTTTCTACGTTCGAACGAACGAGAGGGAACGTGGAAATTTTTTACGGACGTTACCTTCGGTCCGCTTTCTCTTTTTTTTTTTTTTTCTTTTTCTTTTCTTTTCCTTCCCTTTTTATTCCCTTTTTCTCTATCTATCTATCTCTTTTTCTTCTTATTCTTCTTCTCTTCCATCCCTTTATCATCCTCGTAAACTGTACGAGAAGCATCGTCACGATTCGAGATCGCTTAAAAAATATTTATACTTTACGACTTTTCCCCTACTCTCTCTCTCTCTCTCTCTCTCTCTCTCTCTCTCTCTCTCACTCATTCTATTTCCCCGCTGACCCCGCTCCACCCCGCCCCCCTTCCTTTTTTTTCGTCTCGAAAACCTAAACGACGGATACAAAACCGTATCCATTAAATCACGAAGCAATTACATTCTTTAGCGGACATTATTGTGCTTTCATGGTGTGTATCCAAGTGCGCGCGCATTAAACGGAACGTGTATTTAAAAGCGAACGAAACGGCGTGTATCAGTATAGTTAATTATATGCAGAGAGACGTCAGCAAACGTTGAACGACCCACGGATTCCAACGATTCCGGTATCTGGTTTCTGCATACCATCCACCAAGCTAGTCATTTTTTAAGGCGTGGCCGACGGTGCTTTAAGCTCTCTCTCTCTCTCTCTCTCACTCGTCATTCGAAGAGATCAAAAGTTTACGTCGTCGTATTCGTGGTAACGTCCACGTCGATGCATTGGTAAGGCGATAATTATTCGATTAGATGGAAGATACATCGAGGACGCGGAACGTTGATGTGAGCTTGGAACATTTGAGTGGGAGGATGGAATCAGTGTTACGTAAGTGAAAGAAGGATAGAGAGAGAGAGAGAGAGAGAGAGAGAGAGAGAGAGAGAGAGAGAGAGAGAGAGAGCGTACACGTTTTGCGTAGTTTCATTTAGCGTTTACGTGTATCCAAATACGTATTGGATATTATAATGTAAACATATTCACCTCGATATCCATTCAACAAAAATCTTTCGCGTCGATCGTCTCGTTTTCGATTTTTCAATTTTATTTTTTCTTGCAAAATGAAAATTCATTTGATCCGTTTATTCGTAATAGGAAAAAGAGAAACAGAAAACGTATATATATATATATACACGCACACACATATACTATTGGTCATATATTATTGGTCATATTATACATTATATAAATGTTATTGATCATTCGCATTAGACATCAATATTACATAAATTCGGAACTCTCCAGATCGCGATTTATCTCGTAGATTTTATTTTATTTTTTTTTTTTTTTATCATTTCGTTCGATCAGAATCTTTTTCCGAACGACGGGTTGAATCGTTAAACGGTTAATACAGGAAACGAAAAGAAAATAAAAGAAAATAAAAGAAAAGAAAAACAAAGAACAAAGAAACAAACAAGTACGATCCTATT
Source organism: Dolichovespula sylvestris (assembly GCA_918808275.2). Classification (NCBI taxonomy): domain Eukaryota; kingdom Metazoa; phylum Arthropoda; class Insecta; order Hymenoptera; family Vespidae; genus Dolichovespula; species Dolichovespula sylvestris. The sequence goes on from OU964981.1 coordinate 3,353,679, forward strand.
TCTAGCGCTTATTACGTTCGTTACCATCGTAGGAATGGAAAGGATGGATGGATGGATGGATGGATGGATGGATGGATGGATGGATGGATGGATGGATGGACGGACGACGGTGGTGTTGTGGGAAACGATAGAGAGAAAGAGAGAGAGAGAGGGAGAGAAAGACGTGTTTTCTTAGGTTCTCGGAGCGCGTGCGGGAGCGTGCGTTTGACCGATAGATTTTTAAGGTATGTATCATTGCACAACGGCCATAAAGTCATAAGGAAGAGCAAGATCTCTACGCGGACGACTTGGCGGCAACCACCAAGAGACGCGCGCGCGGTCGTGTACTACGCGGCAGCCGCGAAGTTACGGATAAAGAGAAGGAAGAGGAGGTGGAAGAGGAGGAGGAGGAGGAGGAGGAGGCCTCCGCACCGATTTCATCGGTCGTCGTATTTCAGTCCGGCTTTAAAGTAGTCGTAAAACAGCTTTCTTTGCTTTCGAGTTCGTGTAAAGCCGCCTCTCGACTACGCCTATGCGTTTGCACGCTTCGAGAGATGCGTGCCCTTTCGTAATTAACAATCCTCCTCTCTCTTTCTCTTTCTCTCTTGCTCAATGGCTCTATCTATCTATTTATCTATCTATCTATCTATCTCTCTCTCTCTCTTATTTCTTTTTAGCACGGTCACCTTCGGACTACTTAAAATATTCGCCGAGCACGTTCGACGAGACTTCGGAGGTAACTCTTTTCTTTATAACCCTTTGCCTATTACGGAATGATAGTCGTGTTACTTTCGAAGCAGTGCCCGGAAGATTAAAGAGATGATTTAAGATGAACGAACAGGAATACGTAAACGAGCGAAACTTTTCTATTGTCCCTTCTTCTTCTTCATTCTTTTTTTCTTTACTTCTCTTTTTCCTCTTTACTTTTTCTTTTTTAACGAGCATCGCGCGAATACTAAATTGAAAGGAAACACACACACACAGAGAGAGAGAGAGAGAGAGAGAGAGAGAGAGAGAAGAAGCGACAGATAACGTAGATAATATTAATTTTGTAAAGACGCATACGAGTTACTTCTTCGAGCATTTTTATATAAGTCTAAGATCTTTCTTATCGCGTATATCTTTCTCTTCGTTATTTCGAGAATTTTGGGTACTTCGAGCGAAAGGTAGTAATTAAAATTGATTGAGCGTTCGTTGATAGCCACGTTACGATATACGAACGAAGGTGTAGTTTAACTACTGGACACAAAAGGCCGTAAGCGAGGAGTTTTGTGCCGGCCATTACCGATGCTGATGAGTTCTCTTCGTTATCCACAACGTCCCGTAAATCTTTCCAATTGCGTTTAGACGAGTATCTTACTTTCTTTCTCGCTGTTATTTTCCCATTTCTCTCTCTCTCTCTCTCTCTCTCTCTCTCTCTCTCTCTCTCTCTCTCTCTCTCTCTCGTTTACGAAGTGTAGTTAAACGTGGGTAGAACAAAATGCACAATGGAACGAATTTTATATCGTTTCATCTCGCTCATCGGTATTATTACGTACAAGGGACTGTTAGTAGACCGATATTACGTAGAAAAAAACAAATACGTCGTTTCGTTAATGAAACGTATGGGTTTCTAATTGATCGTTTACCAGCTCGTTATTGGGTTGGGTGTATCATCCCATTTGCTAATTAATCCCTTCAAAAGGAAACTTTTTCGATCGTTGATTTCTACCGTTGTTTTCCTTTCGTTTTTCTTTCTTCTTTTTTCTTCTTCTTTCAAATCCTCTCCCCTCCCTCCCACATCGGAAAATTTAAAACGAGACCTCAATCGAGATACGATTCGATAGATGGGGCTGGGATACTTTTTACTATTACGAGGATACATTATCATCCGTCGAGGGTGATCGACGATTTAACGTTCGTGAAAACGATGATTCGACATGGACGTTCGATGGATTATCGTGAGATTCGAGAGAGCGAAGGGGCTGGGGGGGGGGGGGGCGGAGGGCGGAGGCGAGGCAAATAAAAGACATCGAATCGTGACGCGAAATAATCGTTTACGAGCGCGAAATCGATTTATCGGGAAGTAGCTCGCAACGCCCACCTTGTAATTCCCCATCTCTTTTGCGGTATTCGGAAACGGATTCGAGTCGAATCCGAGTCTGAATTATCGTCGTCGAATTATCGAAGATGAAGGAAGATTGAGGGGTAATATGAGATTCTTCTTTTTTCTCTCTTCTTCTTCTTCATTTTTTTTTCTTTTTCCTTTTTTCGAAGAAGAAGAAGAAGAAGAAGAAGAAAAGGAAGTCATTCCCGAATGCTACCTTTCTTTCTTTCTTTCTTTCTTTCTCTCTTTCATCCTTTTTCTTTTTCTTTTTTGTTTTTCAATTGGGACGTACGCGGTAAGATTATCGAGTATCGAATTTGAAGATCGATCGACTCGAGATATACGCCCGTTTGCTTATTACGATCTCACGCTTCGTTATCGGAGTAAAAACTTTTCATTGGAATAGAATCGTGATCGTTTATTTTCTTTGGCCTGGAGTGAGTTGGGGGAGGAGGGGGAGGGGGAGGGGGTGTCGAGGGGGCGAGCGGGTGGAAAGAAGTTGAAAGACAAGAGCAGGAGAGAAGGGAGGATGTAGGCGTGAGATGTGTATAGGGTTGTATGTGTATATAAGGTATACGCGTTGCCGGCACGCATTTATTCATTCGGACCCGTCGAATCCGTATCGTCCTCGTCTCTCTTTCTCTCTATCTCTCTCTCTCTCTTTCTTCGGCTCGCGGTTAAGGTAATTGCATTGTACGCGCTTGTCCTTTGAAACGCCAATCACCGGCGACAAAACGTTCGTCGCTCCGAAGCGAATCGCGTTTGCGGCCGTCCCGACGTCGGCTCTTTAAACCTCTCGATCTTCTTACCGACGGGAGAAGAGCAGAGAGAGAGAGAGAGAGAGAGAGAGAGAGAGAGAGAGAGAGAGAGAGAGAGAGAGAGAGAGAGAGAGAGAGAGAGAGAGAGGAGCCAAGTCAAGCGAACCATTTACCCGTACGTGTCTGTAACGTCCATCTCTTCGTCTTATATTCTCTCTTTCTCTTTCTCTCTCTCTCTCTCGTACTTTAAAGGATCTCTCGATTGTTCTAAAAATTTTTTCCCCTCCTCTCGGGGAGAAAGAAAATGCGAAGAAAAAGAAAAACACGCGGGGAAAATTTGTACAGGAGGATCGTATAAAAAATTACGAGCGAACGTGTTATTTGCGTCGAAAGGAAAGAAAAGATACAGAAAAAAGGGAATGGTCGGCAATGGGGGGAAAAAGGTTTCTTTTTTTTTCCTTTTTTCTGTTACTTATTTTTTCTTTTTTCTTTTTTTTTTTTTTTTTACTTGAGATTTTCTCCAGGATATACTCGGAAATATCGTGACGATCGGTATCACAGTGAACATCGATCGGGTTTATGCGAGCGCGAACGAAGGAGTATACTGATACGTATAGGAAGCCAAGAAGCGTGGGCGGTGTTTAGCTTAGCTTCACACTGACGTTACTTAACTACTTAAGTTACTTACAACCGGCAACGTTATCGTCGAGTTTTCTAATAAATCCTTAGCCTTACATCTCTCCGATAATAACGAGTCATCGGACGTCGTATCGGGGAAAAAAAAAAAAAAAAAAAAGAGTAAGAAAAAATATCGAGAGGTTTTTTTTTTCGTTACAAATAAGATCTCCCCTTTTCCTTGGGACACGTGATGAAAAATCATGAAAATCTAGTTCCATCCTTCTTCTCAATAATTTATCTGAATGACGTTCGGGGGAAAAAAAAAAAAAAGAAAAAAAAAACTGCCTCATTGCCGTTTCTAACAGATCGTTAACGGTTCGTAGTTGGGTATGATACCTAATGATCATCGTTTTTATATTAGCAAAGAAACACGTAAAAGATAGAGATTGAGAGGAAGTAAAACGTTATTACAATCTACTTTTCTCTACGAGGACATCGAAGCTCTGAAAATTATTATGAGGCGATATTAAGAAATGATCGGTCTTGTGTGTGTTTATATATACATATATATATATATATATACACACATCCACGCGATAGAAAGCGTAATTCTCGATAATTCGATCTCTCCTATTTCGTGACGAACACGCTCCTACACGAGCCCTGTATCTTCTTTTTCCGCAGGAAACGAGAAACGAGAAAAAAGAAAGAAAGAAAGAAAGAAAGAAAAAGAGATAGAAAAATAAAAAATACAAAAACAAACAAGAAACATAAAGAGAAAACAGAAGAGAATAACGAAAGTACACTTCTTCCTTTCGTCAAATCACAAATTATCTTTCTCGATTACTCGTCACGAAATGGGAGGGCGGCGATAGTAATAATTTGTCGGATAGAAGGATGGTAGAAGGATATAAGAGCAAATAAGCAAGAAAAGGAGAGAGAGAAAGAGAGTGAGAGAGCAAGAGAGAGAGAGAGAGAGAGACAGAGAGATCAACCTAAGTGTTTCCATTCATTCCATGACCTCATCAACGTCGTAGGAACGACGATCTTGTTCGTGCGAGAGCTACGTAAGAGAGCTCGACCACCGCCTCTTCACTCCGCGTTTCTCTATCTCATTTTCTCTCTCTCTCTCTCTCTCTCTCTCTTTGTCGTTTCAATGTTCACTCGAGAAGTCATAGGTCGTGCCCTCGCACGCCTTATCACGGACGTGCAACGCGCCTCGTTGTTGGCATTTCGCGCGAGATTCTACTTATGCGCTAAGGACTCTCCTTCGAGCTTCCGTTTCACCTCCTTAAGACTTCTCACTGAAAACGACAAGAGAGGAGAAGGAGAAAGAGGAGTTGAAGGAGAAGGAGGAGGAGGAGGAGGAGGAGGAGGAGAAAAATTCTTGCGAAATTCGTCGTATCATTATACCCATAATTTGAAATTGTTTTTCCCAGAAGTTGCCCTCTTTTTTCTTCTTTTTATTTTTTTTTTTTTTTATTTTTTCTTTTTCTTTAATTATCACGTTCGGTTCGATATTCGATATGTCACGTTTGCGGAAACGATCGCTTTCCCTCGTAAAAAACGAATTCGGCAATATCTCCTTCTAGATTCGTTCGGACTTTCAACGATATTATTTATACATCGGAGAGAAACGTGGGATTCTGGTCCTGGCAAAAAGTGGACGGCCTGGTGGACGATTGTCTCTTTACACGGCCAATCTTATGGTTCTCACGTTCGGAATTGTAATTTCATCGATCGATCGATCGATCGATCGATCGATCGAGAAACGTATTGAAAGAAAAGGAAGAGAGAGAGAGAGAGAGAGAGATGAAACGAGTAAAGAAATGAAAGAGTACATTAGTGTCCTTTCTCAACAATGAAGATACGATGATCGACGTGCGAAATAAATTATTCATTTTTCCAGTAAGGAGGTAATAAAAAATATATATGTGTGTGTGTGTGTGTAGATAAAAGGGGATAAGGAGAAAGAGTAGAACGGGGTAGGAGAGAAGGAAGCGTCGAGCTTTTTACGAGCGATGAATAGTTTCGTTCGCTCTTTGACTTCCTCCTTTCGATGCGCGAGAACCAAGAAGAGAAAGGCATTGTTGTCTCTCCGTTTGCTAGCAATGCATTCGTAGGATTGAACGAAGCTCGAAGCATTCGCATGCGGATTCACACGTATACGTACATGCATACGTGCATACGTGCATACGTGCATACGTGCATACGTGCATGCATGCATATATGTATAATGTTATGAGCTTAAATTAAAGGAAATTTCTCAAACCTATCCTCGTCGTTATTTTCATCGATAATTGTCGCGTTGCATCGATTTAAATCGAATAAATGTAATCGACGTTTCGACGCTATAGTTGTCGCGTTGCATCGATTTAAATCGAATAAATGTAATCGACGTTCCGACGCTTCATTCGTCATAACAATCGTTGACTCGCGTATAACTTTATGAGCTTAAATTAAAGAATATTTCTCAAAACGATCCTCGTCGTTATTTTCATCGATAATTGTCGCGTTGCGTCGATTTAAATCGAATAAATGTAATCGACGTTCCGACGCTTTATTCGTCATAACAATCGTTGACTCGCGTATAACTTTATGAGCTTAAATTAAAGAAAATTTCTCAAAACTGTCCTCGTCGTTATTTTCATCGATAATTGTCGCGTTGCATCGATTTAAATCGAATAAATGTAATCGACGTTCCGACAATATATTCGTTATAACAATCGTTGGACTACACCGGACACACCTACACCGTAATAAAGCCTGGCCCTATTTCAGATAAGACGGGAGACGACGAGATAATAAAGGGATCGAAAAGGGATCGGGACGGGATCGAACGGGTTCGAATAGAAACTAACAAAATGGAATGAGATCGAATAGGATCGAATAGGATCGAATAGATCCTAGATTCGGGCCTATTGGATCAGATTAGATTTTATTCGGTTTTATTTGATCCTATTCATTTTTATTCGAATCTATTCGATCCCATTCGATCCTATTCGACTCTATTCGACTTTATTCGTTGCCTGCCAGTCCCAATCCCTTATTTTATTGTCTTTCTCCTTTCTTCGATATAACTTAACAAAATAAATCAGAGAGTAGCATCAGAAATATAAACGAATTATATTATATTTGCTTCTTCCCAAAAGCCGAACGACTTGTGTTCGTCTTTTCTTTTTGTTTTAACTTTCGCTTCAAATATGTTCTTTTTCTTTTATTTTTTTTTTTCGATGACATTTAGTTGTTTCGATTACAAAAAAAAAAAAAAAAAAGAAGAGAAAACTGACGAGTAAAAGAAAAAATTCGAACTTATAATATAAGATTATATACATGGTGCACATACACCTGCTCGTTCGAGCCACCTAGTTGTAGCTTCGTGGCACCAAAACGAAACGACGATAATTCCGTTTCTATCATTTTTCTCCACCCGTCCCTTCCTCCCTTCCCTCTTTCTCCTCCCATTTTGGTACCAGCTATGTTGTGGGTGTGCTTTGTTTCGTGCGTCGGCGTACTATTGTGGAAACTCTACCATTTACTTAGGTAGTAAAACATTCGAGTACCATGAGCTAGCTCGCTCGAAACCTGTAATATTCTCTCTCTCTCTCTCTCTCTCTCTCTCTCTCTCTCTCTCTCGTCTTGAAGCTTCTCCTCCTGGTCGATGCACGTTCACCTGTACTGCATCATCAACAACAACAAAAAAAAGAAAATGTGCCTGTATTGTTCATCATATCTCATTCGGGTAGTATCTTTATTTTTTACTGAACACTCGAATTTACTTTGAAACAAAAGGAATAAATAAATATATAAATATATATATATATATATATATATATATATATATATATATATATATATGTATAGGAACACGATTTGTTTACATTTGCGTGCTTGACCAATTTCACGCTGTAAACACCCCGTATTCAATCTCCTCGCGTGTTGCGTACCTACGTACATATACGCAAAGAGAGAGAGAGAGAGAGAGAGAGAGAGAGAGAGAGAGAGAGAGAGAGAGAGAGAGGAATCTTAACGTTTCTTTCGTATTATATCTTGGGTGGTCCCGAAGCAGTAGTACCACGTAAAGTAAGTAAGTATTACTTATCGAAATGTGACGAAGCATAAGAATATATATATATATATATATATATATATATATATATAAATATTTTTTCCTCGAAGCTAGTTATTATACAATGCGTGCATTTTTTTATTTCAAACTCGATGCCGCCTTTTTAATACGTATATGTGCGTCTCGAAATTTTCTTCCTCTTTTTTTCTCTTCTCCTCTCCCATTTCATCTCGAAACGTCATGTTTCGAGAAAGAACGATCATTAACATAATGAAAGGGCCACGAGGTACGGGTGGTATACGAAGACGGCCAGTATCGAGATTCTCTGTATTTTTCTTACGATTCGACAAAAAAAAAAAAAAAAAAGAAAAAGAAAAAATAAATAAATAAAAATAATAAGATACCTCGTTAGATTTATCCTCTCCTTAGTTTTCCTACTTGCGCATTATGCATTCGATCGATTCACTTTTCCATCAAACGGTAGCTTAATCCATTTAACGCGATTGACTACTACTTTACATCGTATAGGTGTTCGGTTCTCCTACGTTAAAAAGGTCAAGGAAGTAATGTAACGATGTATTTCACGCAATTAATGGTTGAACGTACGTACGTACGTACGTACGTACGTAAAACACAATGACGCGTTAAAACGAATCACGTAACCGATGGAAAGTAAACCCCGACGGTTTGCCATTTGAGAGTGCGAGAAAAAGGATACGTACGCGGATAGAGAGACGTGGAAAGACGGGGAGAGTCAGAGAGAGAGAGAGAGAAAGAGAAAGAGAGAGAGAGAGAGAGATGGAGATAGTAAAAAAAAAAACAGAAAAGAAAAAAAAAGTTTAGAAAACGATCGGCAATAAATATTATAAAGCAGCTGTATAAAATCATTACCGAGTATTTCAATCTGTATATATATATATATATATTATATAATAGATAAGAAATATGCGCGCGACGTTTAGGGAAGGGGACGGGGAGTGGAAGGCACAAACGTTCGCACTCAATATTACCTGTATCATCGATAATAAAACGAGAAGCGTAAGATGATTTTTAACGATGAAAAAAAATATTATTATACGTTCAATATTTCAATATTCGTTTATTACGTCGTGATACATGGAGTCGGGCCTTTAAAAGCAACGGAGATGGAGAGATAGAGATAGAGATTGAATGGAGAGACAGTGAACGAGAGAGAGAGAGAGAGAGGAGGAGGAGGAGGAGGAGGAGGATAGACTTCCGGAGAAAGTATCGTTTTATCGGCAGTCCGTGGAGGCACGTTTATCAGTTCTCTGGTACGAATGAACCGCATGGAAGGATCAAAGTGCAGAGTCTCTCTCTCTCTCTCTCTCTCTCTCTCTTTGGCTTACGTATTTAGTTTGTTGATGGGATGAGACTACGCCGTCTTCTTTCCGCATTTATTCGGACCACATTTCTCTGGCTCTTTCTAAAAGTGATACCGAGGGGAACGAACGAACGAACGAACGAACGAACGAACGAACGAGGTGAACGAAGAAGTTACACGGCATAATACCGTAGTGATGGTGTATCACGAAGTGTAATAATATACGTCGAGGAGCCGACAACACGTGCCACGTTTTCGAGTTGCATGATTTACGCGATTACTCTCGTATGCACGGCTCATATGCATACGTAACCGTTCGTAGTAGACACGTAGGGCGACTCTAGTCGTTCGTTCTCTCTCTCTCTCTCTCTCTCTATCCATCGTTTCTCTCTATCCATCCATCCATCCATCCATCCATCCATCCACCCATATATCTATCCATCTATGTATCTATCTATCTATCTGTCTGTCTATCTCTTTCTTCTGGCATGCGCGCATAATCTCAACGTGGCAGAAGACGAGGTACGAACTTTCACCGCTCGGACGAAAGTAAACAACGAACGAGTTTCATTTATGGAAAATAAAGGATACGAAAGGATCAGAATTTACAATATATATATATATATATATATATATATATATATATATATATATATATATTTGTTCGTACGATCATTAGGTATAATAATTTTTTTTAATTGCGCGCGACGTTGGATGTACTTTTTTTTTTTATTATTATTTTTTTCCTTCCTTCTTTCTTTCTTTTTTTTTTTTCTTTCGTTAACAATTCCTCGAAACGGATTCACCACGTGTAATGACATCGGCTCACCATCGACGCATCGAAAGATGGTACACGAAGAAAGAGAGACGGACAGATACAGACTCGTAGAGAGAGAGAGAGAGAGGAGGGTGGTAGAGGGGATAGAGAGAAGAAGGAGGGGAAGAAGAGCGATGACAGCTTTCACAAGAGTTTAAGACCCTGTCGAAAGAGCGGTGGACAGTTTGACGTGTATGTTTAACCGGTCTCAACGCAATCTTCTTCCCCGTTTCAATTAGGCTTCTCTCTCTCTCTCTCTCTCTCTCTCTCTCCCTCTCTCTCTACCCTAATTGAATAATTCTCGTTAGTCTTGTCCCTTCGGTTAAGCCGCAGAGTTTCGGGACGAATAAGGGCACCCTTAACGCCGGAGAAGCCTCGTTGGAGGGTGGAGGGGATGGGATGGGATGGGGGGAGGGGGGCAGGAGAAAAGTTCAACAAAAAATGGTCGTAGAGAAGAGGTTGCCCGGTGTAACCGGACAAGTCGAGTTATTTTAACGAATGTAATTACCAGAACCGAAGTCGTTCGATTATGACCGTACGAAACGATCGGGCTAACTGCCTCCTTCTGCATCGCATCGCATCGCCATTGCCATTGCATTGCATTCACATTTTCGATCCTTTCTTAGGAGTCACTTTAATCATCCTCTCTCTCTCTCTCTCTCTCTCTCTCTCTCTCTCTCTTCTCGTTTTACGTATATTATCAGTAAGATGATACGTGTCATCGTTACAAAGCTGACTTATCGCTTTACCCGCATTGCATTTCTGATTTATCCAAAGGAGAACAGTTCCTTCTTTCTTTTTCTTTTCTTTATATTCACTCGTCATACTTAGTTATCGGACGATCCAATTCGATCGCGAGGAACGTTACGGAGACGATATTACGTCGTATTATTGTGGGCCCGTTTCGATACGGGCCCACAACAACCCGTGGACGAACGAACGAACGAACGAACGAACGAACGAACGAACGAACGAACGAACCAATGGATTTACGGAAGCGAGTATTCGATTCTTGGAACGCTTTGAGAATACACCATGAGGACTGTTAACGCCGATCGTCGTACAGTAAATATCGAAGAATATTGGTATAATATGTAGATCCGAACGCATACCACGTTGGTTTACCCCACGTTTAAATATCGTTCGTAAATCAAAAGTGGCCATTGTTTTCCATTCATCGAATGACCCGACGATACCGTAACGTACCGTACTACTACCACCACCCCTCCCCCCTTTTATACATTCCCCTTTTTCTTGTTGACGATATTACACGATCGGTTGGTACGAAGCTTATTACTCTGCTCTACTTGATATTTTCTTTGGAAGGGGCGGGAGGTATTTTTTAGTGTTTTTTTTTTTCTTTTGTCTCTCCCTTTTGATTTTATTCTCTTCGTACGATGCGCTAAGAACGTAGAGAGAAATACGCTTAGAAGAAGAAGAAGAAGAAGAAGATTAGGTAACGCTTTTCCGTATCTGCAAAGATTATTTCCTATATATACATACATACATACATACATACATGTGTGTGTGTGTGTGTTGTATGTGTCCAATCCTATATTACTCGAGCGAAACGAATGATAGTCTCGAACGAGAGACATCATTTTTTTCTTCTTCTTCTTCTTCTTCTTCTTCTTTCTTTCATTTTCTATTTCTTCTCAATTTTTTTTTTCGTCTTCGAGTCGATGAAAAAGTTTTAATAGATCCATCTTAGAGCACCGTCCGTTCAACCTATATACGTACGTACGGCACGTACATATGGCATTTCTCATTTCGATTCGATGCAATCGTACAAATTCGATAAGTTTGCAAATATATTTTGCGAGATTATATAATCTGATAGAAATGTCTGGTGTAATAATGTAAGTAATTTTAGATGGGCAACGAGGTATATAAGATCGAGGTATATGGGAGAAACGAGCGGAGTTTAATCGGATCTCTCTCTTTCTCTCTCTCTCTCTCTCTCTCTCTCTCTCTCTTTACGGGTAGTTGAACAACGTGCTGAAACGATATCTGCTTTCGTGTATGTAAAGACCGTTTAAGAAATGAATACACTCAAGGGAGGCGCGAGCAAGTAATAATTACGTTTATTCTAGTTGTGTACATATATATATATATATATATATATATATATATAGTATACGTAAGAGAGGATTCGAGATACTTAATTGGATTTGGTCCGTATTGTCGGTTATATCCGACTAATGAACGCATAATGAACGACGATTGCATAATTAATATTATAAATATTTCGCTAATGCGGCCGTCTCTTATTACGCAATGTTGCTCGTGCCTTTTTGCCAGACTTGGTTATTGCCTTCGGCCGTTTAGAGTTGAAACGTGCGCGATTAGAGACGACGACGTGGTGGACGTGAACGTGAACGTGCACAGAGAGGTGGCATAGAGAGGTTCATGAGAGTGCATAAGAGTGCATAGTAAGAGCCGCGTAAAGAGGGAACAAACACAGCGTCGTTTCAAATATTATATTTGTGATCTGCCCCACCTTCGTCCGACTCGAACGTCGGGTATGGGCGGGCGGGGCGGGGGGGGGGGGGGGGGGGGGGAGTGTCGCGGGGCGGGGAGGGGGGATGCGTGGAGGGCAGGAGGAGGGATATATCTCTCTACCGCATTGCAAATCACTTTCATAGTCCTGTTTTTATGACCGAAAGTTATAATTTACGGTCCACCCGATTGGCGTAACTCACCGCACGCAGAAGGATTACACGCTTACCGTGGACGCTTATATGGAAAATCGCTTTTACCAGAACGCACCGAGTTCTCGAGCCCTAATCCATTAACGACCTCTCGCTGTGCCGCCGTGGGAAAGAAGGAGAAAGAAAGAAACGAGGAAGCCGGGGGAGGGGGGACGAGGAGCGAGGGGAGAGAGGGTGGACGGGCGGACGGACGATGGTGTGTATATAGGAGAGAGAGAGAGAGAGAGAGAGAGAGAGAGAGAGAGAGATCTTTTCTCTCTCTTGCGCTTAGAATTAACGCGCTTAAGATTTGACCGGATTAAAGTTATACCTTTTAATACCGACCTTATATCGAGTTCAACCGGTCCCGTACTCGTAGATTTAATCTCTTGGATTTTTAATTAGAATGAAAGAAAAAATATTTCGTTACGCTCTACGAAACTACGAGATCACGCACTTGTATATGTATATACGTACGTGTACGTGTCCGTCCATCGAAATTTTCGTCGAATACTTTGTACAAATTTTTCTCGGACAATGCAAACTCGATGATAAATATCTTCAGATAGCAATCCAAGTCCCGTCTTTCCTTGATCGTATATCTATATGCATTTAGATATAAATAGAATATGTACTATATCGACTTGCCAGCTCGCTCGCTATCGAATATCTCGGAATATTCGAGAGAACCGAAGTTCGTCGTCTTTCAAGAAGCCGAATCAATTTTCAACGTGCAATCTTGCGATATTACAGGAAAATAGGAGAAATCCTCCCGTGGAGAAAGTAAAATGCGAGCGTTGCAATATTATCGTTAAACGCAATATGTATAACGCAATATGTATGTAATAATAATAATAATAAGAAGAAGAAGAAGAAGAAGAAGAAGAACTCTCTACGTATTTTCACCCTTTGTTAGTTAAGCATTGAGATCATTTACGTATTCATGGATTATTAAGTACACCTAAGATATTAACGAACTCAATTTGACGAAGAAAAGAACATATATTTTATTATATATATATATATATTTTTTCTCCTTTTTTATTTTTAAATAAAAAAAAAAATCTTCAAAAATATTCGATCTACAGTATCCGAAATTTGCAAATCGACGTATCGAAGATACGATCGTTATCGAGTAGACAAAATTGTTAATCGATAAAGCGTTCGAATCCGTCCTCAGTTTCGTAAAAAAAGAAAATAAAAAGACAAAAGAAAAGAAAAAACGTAATTCTATCTTTCCCATCTTGACGATTTCTCCTCCGATTTAATGGTAATAATAACTACCGGGAATTTTTTTCTAAACGTGCACTTGTGTACGTTGATGCGACATAGAACATACATCATAGTATTACCCGGCAAACTGGACGCGCGTTTGCGACAGTTGTTTATCGCAGTTCGATGGACCTAAATCATTTTTTTAAGAATTTACACGTGCGTTCGTCACCGAATGGAGCGACAGAATTTTTGTCAAATCAATAGATCATTCGTGAAATTCGATAATGCGTGTATATATATATACATATATAATACATACAGGTAGTAGTATTTAGTTCCGATATGGATAGATATAAAACTAATAATCGAGATGGAACATAACTTTTCTATTACTATACGAGACATAGGCATGTAATAAAAAGCATGTAGTACACTGGCTCGCAAAAATGACGCCTTTAAAACGTCGTCGAGATCGATCGATATCACGAGACGAGTCATACATCGTTGGGAACGTAGAAAACGAGGGAAATGTCGATTACGTCGTCGGCACGTTGAAGTTTCGCGTATCGATCGGTCGATAGAAAGAAAGAAGAAAGAAAGAAAGACGCGTGGAGCGTGCGAGTGAATCTTTTATATAATCTCTCTCTCTCTCTCTCTCTCTCTCTATCTATCTATCTATCTATCCATCTTTCCGTCCGTCCGTCCGTCCGTCTCTTTCTCTTTCTCTTTCTCTTTCTCTCATAGTTCTTCTCGCAACACATCAAGATCGTTCTCTTATCTCCCGAACGAAACAAGTTGTCAGCCCCCCGAGGGATATATCGCTCGTCGTATGTATGTATGAGTGTACGTAAAGAAAAGGAATAAATAAGAAATAATTCTCCGGAGATGACACTCGCGTCTACAGTTTGAAAAAAAAAAGAAGAAGAAGAAGAAGAAGATACGAGATAGCGAGAAACGGACAGTCGGGTAAAACCGACTGCTCCTCTGCTTCTTACCCGTCGATTTCCTTGGCCTTTACCGCGTAAAACATTTAAATAATTTATCGATTCGCGATTCGATCGTCGAAGGTACGGACGATATTGAATTCCCTCGTGATCGGTTCATTATCACCGGTAGTACGGGTGGTCCATGGAAACGTTTTCTCGAAAGCATCATCATAGTCATCGTGATACTCGCATTTTCATCCTCTATCTTCTTCTTCTTCTTCCTTTTCTTCTTCTTCTTCTTCTTCTTCTTCATTCGCGTTGCGTCGTCGTGGACGAGGACGATAAGAAAAGACGATGCAATTACTCTCTTTTCTCTCTCTCTCTCTATCTATCTCTATCTCTATCTCTCTTTTACTCTCACGTTGCATTTTCTCTTTCGTTGCTTCATCCATGTTACTCATAGACTACCGTAGAAACGGACATTTAACGTTCGCGTATGTCGAGAGCGCGCGTGTTCTCGCTCGTCACGCTAGAAAAGCGTAATTGTTTTAACGTTTTAATAACTGCACTCGCGTGCGCCTGATGCATTCGCAATGGCAGCTGACTCGTAACTACCGCGGAATAGGGGGCGAAAGAGAAAGATAGAAAGAGGAGGAGGAGGAGGATTAATGTGTCGTGTCCTCTCAAAGAGAATTACCTACGTTCTACCGGACCCGAAGTATAATTCTTTTACCGATTCTTTCGTTCCTGCTAGTCGCGATAAAATATTTTTTTATTATTTAAATCTAATCGTTGGGAACATTTTTCTAAGCCGACGATAATGTTAAACGCGTACCTTCGTTAAAGGCGCTTCGAAATATATTTTATCTTTTCCTTTTTTTTTTTTTTCCTTTCACTCGTCCATCGTTCAACGTTCGTTCATTTAAAATTGATTAATGAATTCGAACATTCTTTTTATTTTCTCTTTCTCTCTCTCTCTCTCTCTCTCTCTCTCTCTCTCTCTCTCTGTCCGTCTGTCCCTCTTCGAAATCGTTCGTAAATATATTTATAAAAATGAGACGATATTAAAAGTTAAATGTTAGTCCCGCGAAAGGCTCTCCCGTCCGTGTTCCATCTTTCATCGTTCTCGCTAATTTTCTACGAAGAGCAATTTCGTCTCACCAAGGAGGGCCATTACGATTGCCATAATAGCGCTCATCAGAGCACACCGCCTATCACCTTTACCTTCGTCTTGTCTAATTACAGGTCACGTTTATTGTTTCAGGAGGAGAGCGAGCTCTCGAGCAAGCGGTGGGCCAGTGCGCCCCGCCGCCCGGACAGCCCCTGCGTCCTGGGGGCACCGACGTCTAGGGAGGTTAGCCTTTTCACCTTTTATATCCCTTCTTTTTCTTTTTTTTTTCATTTGGTTTTCAAACGCTCGCTATATAATATTATTTTTATTTACATTGTAAATATTACGTTATTATCTTACCATCGAATGTCAACTTTAGTAAGAATTTTTATATATTCCTTTTGTTTTATTTATTTATTTATTTTTTTTTCTTTTCAACGATTTAATACGATGCAATAGCATTTGATTTGTCAGAACGATTAGAAAATTAAATGGTTCGTTTTAATATAATAAATATAATGTTCGTAAAATATATATATATATATATATATATGTGTGTGTGTGTGTGTGTGTGTATGCATACACATACTTAAAAGATTGAAATATATTATATTTCGAACCATAATATTGAGATAAAGTTATTGTAATATCGTAATAATAAGTCTCGCGAAAATAATTATTATTTGAAGGGAAATTAGAGTTCGTATTATACGATATAATAATTATAATGTTCATGATACATGCGTATATATGCGTAAGTAGATAATTATAAAATTGAGATATAATTATGTCACGAAAATAAAATATTGAGATAAAATGATTGTTATATCGTAATAAGGCGATCGAATAATAAGAATTATTGTTTCCCCATTCGGCGTGTTATATATCGTATTCGTACGGGGGAAAAAAAAATTCTCACAGTGGTGACAATTTGTTTACGATCATTTTAAGAGTGGAAAGGAGGGGAACCTACGAGAAACTGTTCGAGGTGGAAGAACGGTTGTCGAGTAAAAGTCGATCGGCCACCGCGAATGGAAACCCGCTCGATTCCACGCGAGTACGTGATGGCACCCAAATCGTGTAAAGTCGAACACGTTAGTTCGACGCCGTCGTACGTACTTACGTACGTTACATACATCGGGCTACTACTAATAGGGGATTAGCACGCTTAGCAAGAACCGCTGCGTGTCGGCACGTCGTCGCCGGAAAGACGACGACGACGACGACGACGACGCAACGACAACGACAACGACAACGACAACGACGACGACAACGACGACGATTAACGTCGACATTGCACCGAGGTGTCGATTTAGATACGTGATCCTTCTCGTTGATTCTCTTTTACGTTCGCGCCGCTATCTATTACGGTTTACTTTTTACAAAACTTCTTTGCCATTCGATCCTCCGTACATTATCAAGTTTTTATTCAATTTCAAGTGAAATTCTCGACGTTGTATCTTGCCGTTTGATATTTTCTCTTTTTTTTTTTTTTTTTTTTTTTTTGCTTGCATCCTCTCTTTCTTTTCTTTTCTTTTATTTATTTATTTATTTATTTATTTTATTTTTTGTTTGATATATATATATATATATATGTATCAATTTTTCCTCGACAGACTGCGACGATACCATCACCCGGACAGTGGTAGCGGGATATAATCGTGGATTAGGATCGACGGATCGCAATTCGAGCGTTTAGAATAATGCTAGAGAAACGACGACGTTTAATGGAAATTCATTCGTCAATTTAACGATTTATTCGACAGCTCACAGTCGCGTTATCTATCTTATGCATAGATATAACACGTACATGCATACATATACATACATAATACATATACATACCGTAGCAATTAGACAGCTTGATTTTAGCCATGGCAATAAAACCGTCGACGTAATTCCGTATTGTGAATTATCGCCGATCGTTGGGCGTACGATTATAGAGTATATTCGGCCGTTGTGTCGTATTTCGCGCGAACGTTTCCTCGGTAATATAACTCGGTAATACATTGTCAAAGACAGCCGACCATCGCGTACCATCTGTCGTTTGTACATCATCTTATATCTAGTAGTTGTTACTTCCTTGAACGTAAGAAATTGCAATTTTCCATGGGGCCGTCGTCTCTACGTTTGTAACGATTCGAATTACATATTCGTCTCGATCCTCTTATGCAAAAATCGATCAATATATATATATATATATACACACACATATATATTCTCTAATATCAAGATCAAGCGCTATTACGATCGATCGTATGATCGCTAATAATCATTGGCGTGGTAAGTCGAGTAATAATAAGACGGATGGAAAAGGAAAAACGAAAGCAAAAAGAAGAAAAAAGAAAAAAGAGGATTCAGGAACAGCAGGTAAGGAAGAGTAGTCGGTGGTGGTAGTGGTGGTGGTGGTGGTGGTGGTGGTGGGATCGCACAAAGGATTAATAATAATAGAGAAGGATGTTGAGAATGGCCGACTGACTGGTCGGATAAGGACCGCAAAGCTATGGACACGCCATCTGGCATCTAGCACGGACACGGAGGAAGGAGGAAGGAGGAGGAAGAAGGAGGTGGTGGTGGTGGTGGTGGAGGAGGGAGGAGGGCTTTAACGTCCCGTGGAAGCACGTTCTCTCGCGCATCAAGGTACGTACGTACGGTTCAATTCCGTTACGTGGACGTACCCGCGGGCTTCCCACGCCAATTAAACATGACTCATTAACGGGCTGAAGCCGGTAGCCGGGATCGATGCCTGGGCTGCGGAGGAGAGCCAAGCGCAACCCTTCTATAATTCTCCAAGCGCAGAGGCAATCGGAACTAATCTCGACCATCCTCTTTCTCTCTTTCGTTCGTTCGTTCGTTCGTTCGTCCTTCTCTCTTTCTCTCAGAGTTCCTCCGCAATGCGATATTACCGCGAGAGAGGTACCCAGTAACTGCGAGCGACGTGTACAGGCCACGATCTTCACGAGAGCAATATTTCTCGCGTCTTGGCTAGCGTCCACGTCTCGTGTGGTAGGAAACCACGGCCCCGGAGCTTGTACCGCTTCTTGTTAAAACCTCTTAATGTGCATTTAGCTTCGCGATCGCGGACAACCTTTCGACGACTAAATCTTTCCTTGGCTTAGAGGAAATTCTACTTTTTCTTTTCTCTCTTCCTTTTTTCCCTACGATCGATCTCATTTTCGTTATCGATCGATCATATGTCTACGATTATCGATAAATCGTCGAATCGAACGATCTTAGGTTAGAATTTATCTCGTTTATAATTGATTGAGATAATTCGTCACGAAGTGTGACATTAACGCGAAGTAATATATGTATATATATATATATGTGTGTGTGTGTGTATATACATATATATAATATGTACATACGTATGTATATAAAAATCTCCTCTTTCTCCTCTCTCTCTCTCCGTGGTCCCCGTT
>OU964981.1:3377711-3382711 GCA_918808275.2 Dolichovespula sylvestris
TTATCGTTCTTCCGTTCTCTATATTGCCGGATCGTATTTTACAGACGAACACTATGAGCTAGGTGAAAGGATTACGTAGCATCGATTACGTATATTCGTTATGGCCTATCGATTCCGATTCGAACATCGCGCAAAACTGCTTGCTCTCGCCCGTTTCGATTCTCTTGCGATACCAAACGAAATCATAGTCTTTCTCTCTCTCTCTCTCGTAGGAGATGAAATATTTCCGTTGAATGAGACAACGCGCGCTTGTTCCCTATACAGGGAATGCTTTACTTATATATATATGCATTACTTCCGGATGTACCCGACTCGTTGTTTCACTGTACAAGTACGTCAAATGGGTGCTCGTTACTACGAGGAAGTTGAAGATACCGTGTAAAGCTTTGCCAACGTTGCTTATTTCTTTCGGTTCTTGTTGCTTTATTTGTATTTTTATTTTTGTTTTTTACTTTTTCCTTTTTCATTTTTTTTTTTTTAATATTAGTCTCTTCCTCCTCTTCCTCTTACTCTTTTCATTTGTCTCTCTCTCTCTCTCTCTCTCTCTCTTTCTCTCTCTCTCTCTCTTTCCTTCCTTCCTTTTATTTCCCTTTTTCTTGCGATCCTTTTTTTCTTCGTCTTCTATTTCTTTTTTCTTTTTTTATTCATTTTTTTTTTTTTGCATAGAAAATCTGTCGAGTCAGTAAAGCCGTCTTATCCGTTGCTCGTATAGCAACCATCTGCCATCGCTCGGTGTTTCTCGAGTACCGTAGTAGACGAGCCACGATGACAGCGTCTCTTTAGCTTTGACCGACTCTCACAGCGTTCAGAAATATTATCAGATATTGGAACTTTTACGTCGACTCTTCTTAACGTTTGGATCTTGCGACGTATGAGGGGGGGGGGGGGGAAGAAGAGGAATAAGAATAAGATGAAGAGAGAGAGAAAGAAGAAAAAAGGGTTCTTTCTTTTTATTTTTATTTCATTATTTCTATTTTTCTTTTTCCTTTTCTCCTTTTAACGACATTCGGATATTACGTCGACGATCGTCGACGAGTTTTTCTTTTTTTTTTTTTCTTTCTTTTTCTTTTCCTTTTTTTCTTTCTTTTCTGTCCCTTCGGTTTTTATAGCAAAATAGATCTCGATAATCGCGAACGAACCGCGGTACGGAACGAGGAGAGAAACAGCCAGGACGTGATTTATTATCCATCGTCGAGCGGTCGAGCACTCCTCCGGAGTGGTGTGCCCCCTGCGTCGTAAACACACGTTGCAGAGCTCGTCCTGTTTAGTCGAACAGCTGGTGAATCACCGGAAAGCTTCTTTCCTCTCTTACTCCGAGGCGCGACGTTGTCACTCTCGCAGGTGGAGCCAGCCCCTTTCATTTGGAATTATATCGATGGATCTGGGGAGCAACGAGAAGAGAGAGAGAGAAATCTTTATCCCCTTTATCTGGTAATGCCATTAATCGTTCGCGATTATTATTATCGCGTGTGAAATTCGTTAAAAAAAAAAAAAAAAAAAACAAGAAATCTCGTCGAGAAAGTTGCTCCGAACATAATCGTTTTTGACGATGCGTTTCGGACCTGTCGATGAACATCGATGTACGAGTTAATATTCGAACTACGTCCTGTCGAAATAGAAAGAAAGGCAAAGAAAGAAATAAAATGAAATAATTTACAACAACAACAGCAACAACAAAAATAAAATTGACTCGAATATGTATTTACGAAGGACAACAACACAATCACCGAGAGAGATTTTCGAAACATGTGTTCTATCTGTCAATCATCCAATTTGAGGATCGATCGATCGATCGATCGATCAAGTATCGAGGATCCGAGGATCGAGGATCGATCGATCGGTCGGTCGAGCAAAATAATTGCAGGTTCCTTTCTCGTAACAGATGCTTTGGCTCTTCTATTCTTGAGGGCGGACAAACAAGGAATCTTATTCGCGTCCACGGATACGTTTAATCGAATGATAGCGTTTAATTATAGCCTTCGTATATCCGAGGTGATTAATCGATCCGTTCTTACCTGACGTCAAAGAACACCGGCGATCGATCCTAAAAAAAAAAAAAGAAAAAAAAAAGAAAAAGGAAAAAGAACTGTATCGGGTTCTCTCTCATTATTCTCGCGGAGGCGACGCTGAGATATTTTTATTGCGAGGGTTAATATGAAAGCGCGGCATAGAAGGTTAATTAAACGATCGGGAGTAACGAAGTTGGAAAGTTTTCGTTATTTAACGAAATAAATTCCAATTCCTCGAACAGTTTGAATTTAATGCAAATACGTTTCGTGTTTGGTTTGTGAAAAGTGGACGAACGGGAGATAGATCGTGACGGCGATGGCGTGGCGGTGGTGATGGTGGTGGTGATGGTTGTGGGTTGGTGGCGGTGGTGGTGGTGGTGGTGGTGGTGGTGGTGGTTGATCGAGAAATGGGTAATTTTCTCTTTCCTACCAGTCGGCATATATCCGAGAGAGGAGCATTCGTTTTAATTGAACCTCCGATCGCACGTTATCATCGGAGATCTAAGCGATCGTGGCAATGACCCGCTGACCGTAATGATCACGTAACGATCGACCACCTCGAAGTTAGATGAGATAACGAAGGAACATATCTGGAATCCGAGTTGGTGCAACCAACCAATACGTATAGGTTTGCGTGGCTTACGTACTGACCGATTCCACGGGAATAAGGATGCTTTAGGAAAGAGAAAGAAGAAGAAGAAGAAGAAGAAGAAGAAGAAGAAGAAGAAGAAGAAAAGAGAGAGAGAGAAAGAGAGAGAAAGAAAGCAAGAGAGTGGGTTGAGCATTTCCGTAGATCCTATCTCATGTGAAATAGTCCTGTGTACCTCGGAGACTCTCACCGAAGGTTCGAGCTCGTAAGAACAAACAGAGTTTTCGAAGCACGAATCGAAATTAATGCGATTAGATCTGTAACAACGCCTTTCTTCGCATAACAATTTGTCGTGATTTCTTATCGCCGATACGGATTCATGCTCTAGACGATATCTTACAAATTCGATTGGAACGTACGTATATGTACGTACGTACGTACTTATGTGTGTATATATATATATATATATTTGTATATATGTATGTATGTATACATGTATATCGTTCGACATATTCGGTAAACGACGTCTCGATGTAAAGAAGAATTATTTTGTTTTGACAGGCATCCTAATTTGGAGACGGATGTATGAGAAATCGTGATAAGTATATCGAAGGTGGCCATTAGCACCTGCCAACCCAAACGATCTTGTCTACCGCGAGTAGAGGAGAGTCGTCGGTGATTACCGACGTGTAAGAGTAGCTTTATATGGCATCGAAATCTCATCACGTTCATCGGGACGATTATTTCGAGTAGTAGAAGAAATTTATCATCGCGCTGTACGCGCGCGTCCTCACAAAAATCTCGTTACGACGAAAGGATAGAAAATCGATAAATAAAATCTTATACACACACACACACACACACACACACGCGTATATATAGAAAGAGAGAAAGAAAGAAAGAGATTTTCTATGTACCTATCCGTCTGTCCGTATAAATAAAAATAATATTTATATATAAAAAAAAAAAAAAAAAAGAAAATTGAAACGAAAAAGAGATAGATAATGATAGGACAGAGGACGATAAAACGCGTAATACGATTGATTAAACGTAAGCTCGAATTTTTCGATTTAATTATAACCCGCGGCGATTCCTTATAGAAGAAGAAGAAGAAGAAGAAGAAGAAGAAGAAGAAGAAGAAGAAAAAGAAAATGATAAACCGAACTAGCGTCGATCGAATCTCGTAAAGCTGTGAAATAGGGCGATAACGTGTAAGACGCGACAAGGAGGTTGGGAGAAGGGGAATGGAAGTAGTAGGATCGTCCGTTAAGATGACTGGGGTAAGGATGAGAGAAGGAAGGGTTAGAAAAGGGACTCTAGTCCACGTCATTGATCGTCCTTCTTTTATTTACGAGCCACGCACACGTACGGTTCAACTACGGTTTAACGAACGAACGATCGAACGAAACGGTTCTCCCTTTATAACAGCGCTTCCTCGTACAAATTAAGTGCCTTTCTTCCGATAGTAAACGTCCGTTGGTAATTTAGAGATTTAGAAATTGTACTGGCTACGTACCTGCTACGATTGCTTCTACTCCTCTTCCCATCGCTGACATCGTGGACTACTACTAATACTACTATCTACTACTACTACTACCACTACCATCTCACTATTACTACTGACTACTCCACGATGATCCTGGGAAAATAAGAAGTAGAAAGGATAACAACTACGTTTATTCTAATTTCTTTTTTCTTTCTTTCTTTCTTTTTTTTTTTTTTGTTCCCCTTGGCACTGCAGTAAACGCGTTCTTTCTACGTCATATATAATATTTCGTCTCAATCGATTGGATTATTATTATCCCAATGTAATAATATATGGCTATTGCGAAATATAAATAAGTGACATTATTCTATGGCTAGGTAAAGGTCGATTCGACCGTAATAATAATCGATAAAAACGCAATTCTCGCGATCAAAATCGATTAACGTCTGACCGACCGATCGACCGACCGACCGACCGACCGATCGACTTGGTCGTTGAGTTTTTATTATTTCTCGTTTCGCAAGCGACCGAAGACAATTCGGTCGATTCGTTTCCCAGGGCGATTAGACGAATACGGACGTTACTTTAACGCGAATAACTCGGGGAACTTACAAATGCGTTAGATATCCCTACGCATACTTTTCTAGAGTTATTCAGCAGATTTTCCTAAATCACGGATCGTTAAGCACAATCTACTCTAAACGTGCCACGGAGTCGTTCGAACGACAAAGCACTGTGGGATAATCGTAATATCTCTCGTAGAGAGAGAGAGAGAGAGAGAGAGAACGATCCCTTCACCGATGTTCCTTCTCTTTCTTTCTTTCATTATTTCTTTCTTTCTACATCACCGGCTGACACTCGTCGAGTGGCTTTCGAGAGGAAGACGATGAGGACGAAGAGGAGAGACTACATGCTA
>OU964981.1:3390211-3437711 GCA_918808275.2 Dolichovespula sylvestris
TTATGATATCACAACTGTCGAGCATTCTCTACCGCGTGTCTTTTACATTATATATATATATACACACACATATATGTATGTATACGTACATATAGTCGACGTACGTACATATATATATATACCGACTGTCTTTGAAATTATCGGCAAGATCTACCGTAACCGAAGATAACTACGAGTTATTACCGAGATAGGCCTATTATATATTATATACGGTTTCTTTTTATTATCCTTAGAAACGACGTTTTCTTTACGCTTCTATGTAACTTCGCTCGGCTATGGATCTTGCTCATCATTCGGGATCATAGTTAAGAAGCGTCGATGTAGACATTACTACCCTGGTATAAGGTGTTTATAGAGCAATTTTGGAATTAGTAAATTAGTTTGTCCGTGACGATCTACAACTCGTTAGCTTACTTCGAAACTGATCGATAATCTTTTCGCGCATATCTTTCTTTCTCCTTCTCTCTCTCTCTCTCTCTCTCTCTATCTATCTTTGTTTTTTTCTATTATTTTACAAAATATCACATAATTATAATAATAATTCCGGTTGATTCTGAAACATTATATATACCTATATATATATATGTATAGAAGATATTTACCATCGTGGATAAAGTTTCGAAAAGTATTATAGATCTTGCTTATCGATTAATAACACTCAAAGATATCGTGGCAATTAATTTCTTTAAAGTTTAATTTCTTTTTTTTTTGCGTAGAAAATTAAAAGGACACGCATATATTAAATTGATTGCACGTCATTAATGATGCAATCTCTTTTCCCTTTTCGTTTCTACGTCCTTCTCTCTCTCTCTCTCTCTCTATATATATATATATATATATATATATATATATATATATATATATATATCCATCTTCGTATATAACATCATATATGATGTAAAGCGTTATTAGCAATTTAATAAACCTAATTAACTCCGGCGCGTAAAGTACGAACGTTCCGAGATATACGCGTATCTATCGGGCTATCGAACATTCCGTAGTAGTACGTAGACGATGTCGGTAAAAGGGCGTTGACCTGATAACGGTTTGAACATAAATTATCAATATATGGTAGAAACATTATGTAGTATTATAATTAAATGTTATTCGACTACTTTGTCATGATTAAATATTTGTATTGAAATATAGTTACATATATATATATATATATATATATATATATATATATATATATATATACATGAACAATAATGGATTCGCGTAATATTGGTAAATGTATATTTAGGTGGGTACGGTTAAAACAGTCCGGGTAATTAAATTAATTCTAACAGGACTCGTCCAATTGGAGATTGCCTAACAACGAATGATTGATGAACGTTACATTCTCATTACGACTCGCTACTGTGAGAACGTACGTAATGTGCGTGAGCACGTCAACACGCAACACGCCGTAGCGCTGGAACCATTAAGAACAGTTTATCCGTTCTTTCATTAGTCATCACGGATTTAATACGTTGCTTGATTTTATACATCGAAACGCGCTTCTCACCCCCCCCCCCCTCACACCCACCCTCCCGAGCCCACTTTTTCCTTCTCTCTCTCTCTCTCTCTCTCTCTCTCTTTCTCTCTCTCTTTCTGTTTCTCTCTCGTTAAATATTAATCGCTTCGCATCGTTGGATCATTGATCCCCAGGCTCTTGGTCGAGCGTGTGTTTCGAGGAAAAGGAGGAGAAGAAATAAAAAAATAAGAAAAATAAAAAAAACAGGAGAAAAAGTGTCGTCTCCTCCTCCCTTCCCTCTCCCCAACCTCTAAAAAAAAAAAAAGAAATCCTCGAATATATCGAGTGGATACTTGAACATCATCTCTCTCACTCATTCTCTCTCTCTCTCTCTGTCTCTTTCTCGATATCCCCTAGGTATATTAGATTCGATTAGAATCGTCATCGATCCGGCATTACAAACGAAAAGCGAGCTACGCGAGTCGAATCATTAATTCATCTGACGTCTAAAACGAAAATACGAGAAGCCACTCGTTACTCATTCCGCGACGTTCGTGAATAAGAAATTCACCGTCGAGCTTACTTACTTACTTACTTACTTACTTACTTACTTACTTACTTACTTACGTACGTACGTACGTAAGTACGTACCTTGCTGGTTACTTTCTAGAAACGAGAACGTAGCCGTGGGCGTGTCTCGCGTGCCGAATGTCTCTTTTTCGGAATTGATTTGCAACGGAGGCGCGCACCACACCGGCTTAGTAGCCGTATGACCTCGCCGACACGGACAACGGATCTCATCTGTGATTCGGACCGCGATGTCATTCTCCTTCTCAGGCAAATATCTCGAGATTCCTTTTTTTTCTCTCTCTTTCTCTCTTTCTTTCTTTCTTTCTTTCTTTCTTTTTCTTTTTTTCCCCTCTTCTCTCTCTCTCTCTGTCTCTCTCTTCCTTTCCGTGATAAAACTCGAAGAATCCCGTATATCGTTTCTTCCTTTACGTCCATTTCAGAAATTTGACGCGTCCGTCGTAACGTTAATTCTATACGTTTTGCGGTTCGTAAAATGAATTAAAAAAGGAAAATAATACGAAAAGAAAAAAGAAGAAGAAGAAGAAGAAAAGTCGAAGCGAATGACAATTATTCGATCGGATATGACGTTGACGCTTTTGATACGTTCGACGTATCCATGAACGATTGACGTTCGTACGAGAAGAGACGGATTAAAAAATTGTTTCAATTAATTTGAAATTCGTACGTAACATAATCGATCGATTTCGAAAGGATACATTTAAAAATAAATGAGAAAGTAACGATCCACATGCATGCATGGATACATACATACATACGTACATACATACATGCATGCATGCATGCATGCATGCATGCATGCATACGTCTTATTGTTCGTTAATCGTTAACCACCAGGTGTACGCACATACGATTCGTTCGAAGTTACGTTATTAGCTTCGTATCGTGTTTCGCGACAGGAGCCATTCGTTTCGTTCTATGACATGTATATTGCAGGGACAGAACGCGAGCTTTTAGACGTCGATATTGGCCGCTGCATTCCCACGTTTCGTCAAGGCATTACCTCGGAACAATCGCGCTCGAAGTCAGCCTCCGGTATAAATCCGATCTTCTCGTCCCCCTCGAGCGTTTTGTAAATCCGATACTACCCATGATTTCACGTCACCCACTCTGACTTGAATTTTAAACATCATTTTGTCCTCGCATATAAAGACTTTGTTCTCTTTCACAATTTACCAAATCAAATTTCTTTCACATTGCACTGATTTATATATATATATATATATATATATATATATACGCGCGCGCGCACACACACACACACACATAAATATTTAACAATGCATTTGTATATAATTATAAATTATATACAAATTTACGATGTATACATATTGTGTATGCAATGTAAATTGTATACGTTGTATAAATACATATATAAATACGTAATTATATACAAATTACATTTTGTAATGCAATTACATAACACACATATAACGAATTATACATACATATATATATATATATATTTATATATATATATATATAAATCAATACTCAATACAAATATTCAACGTATATCTTTGCAATATATTACGTATTGTTTCTTACATATTATCATTATTACTATCATTATTATTATTATTATTATTATCATTATCGATGATTATACTATAATAAGAAAATAATTAGTAGACAAGATGAAAGAGAGAGAGAGAGAGAGAGAGAGAGAGAGTAAGAGATAGAATAGGATAGAGAAGAACGCGATGAAAATTGGTTCCATCGCGCTCTTAGTCATTGACTATTAATTCGATCGGTCATTAGGCGATCCACGGTACATCGAAGGGAAATAGGAGGGAGGGTTAGGGTGGGGAGAGGGGCAAAGGGAGGGAGGGGAAGGTAGATAGGGAAGAGTATAGGCAATGGGCAAAGGCAGGACTCGGTCTGAACCTCGTGGGAACTGGTCGTGATTAGTCCACGTCAATTCCGACGCTAGTTATGCTAATTGCGCGAAAGCACTTCGCTCGGGCTACCAAGCATCGTCAGAGAGAGAGAGAGAGAGAGAGAGATAGAGATAGAGAGAGAGAGAGAGAGAGAGAGAGAGCTCACGGTTCGACGATAGAGATAGACCAGGTAACGAAGGTAAAACCTTCGATCGACTATCGATTTACCGTGGTCGCTCCTTTCAAAAGGTTTTAGGGGTTTCAGTTTCACTCGGATCGGCGATATCTAACGCAATACGATTGAAATATTACCACGGATAAATTTATGTGAGTATCCGTTTTCTGGACTTTTTTTTCTCTCTCCTTTTCTTTGTTTTTTTTTTTTTTTTTTTTTTTTTTCTTATTTTCTTCAGGTAAGACTTATCGTACGACTTATCGGCCGGATCGTTGTTAAAAATTTCAGAGATTAGCGCGATCGACGATCGACGAATTAAGATTATTAATTATTTTCCAGTATACACGTATTATGTATTTTGTCTTCGTTTATTCGAAACTCGATCGAATCGTGATCCTTACGATTCTTTCGTTGTTTTCTTGTTTACTTTTATCGCGATATCGATCGATGAAATTGCGGGTGGTGGGGCGTGGGTTGGGCGGGTAGAAAAAAAGTCGTCGTCGTCGACTATGGGGGAGTAGATGCATATTTACCAATAGTAAATCCGATTCTCTGATATAATTTCAGGCGGCGGGACCGCCGGTGCAGCTGGAACCAGTGGACCTGTCCGTGAAAACACCGGTGGTGTTGCAGGTGCCTCGGTACAATCCAGCGGTTATAATTAGCGCCACAGCAAGAAGAGTACCTTCGCCATCGACGACGCCTACACCACCGCCTGCATCTCTCTACGTCTCTTCGACCGGTGAGTAAGTCCGTTCGACATCAAATCGACCGACTCTGACTCGCTCTAGAAACATAAAAATAATAATAATCGCTTCGTATAAAAGAAAAGGAAAGAAAAAAGAAGCAACCATGAGGTTGATCTACGATCCATAAAAAAAAAGTACGATCGTCGATCGTTCCTTTACCAATGAGAACGGGGAAAGGATCGCTTCTCGAAATTCCACGTGCGAGGAGTACGATAGACTCGAATCGTTCGATAGACTCGAATCGTTCGATAGACTCGAATCGTTCGATAGACTCGAATCGTTCGAAACGAGAAACTCCTTATTGCTTCGGCCCGCTTATACGTGGCGAATACTTACCAGCTTATCCACACGCGCGTCATACGTATCTGCGGCTCTCTCTGTGTACGGGTGCGCGTGCGCGTGTATGTGTATATGTATGTGTGTGTGTGTGTTTGTGTGTGGAAGAGGGATACCGCGCCTCGAACGTGCCTCGAACCCAACCTTCGATTCTCGGTTATGGTTAAACCATAGAGATCCACGTCGATTGCCTTTCTTTATGGATTAATTATGTTAGATTTTTTTCTTCTTCGCCCCAACTTTCCCTCCATCCCATCACACCCCATCATCCCTCTCTTTCCGTCTCTCTTTTTCTCTTTTCCTTCTCACTCTAACGTCCGTTCTATGGAAAATATTTCATGCAGATTGACTCTCTCTCTCTCTCTCTATCTTTCTCTCGTTCTCTGTATTTCTGAATACTAGCGTTGCCTTACCTTCACCTCTACGAACTGAAAGGGAGCAGAGAACGTTCTTGCATACCTTAAAGATATCTTAACCTTCTACTTTCAATACTTTTTAATCTCCTCTAAGGGATTTCCCATTCGAGGTGTAGAAAATATTAGCTCTCGTTTCCCCGATGCCGTTTAGGTGATTCTCTCTTTAAACGTCGTCGAAACGATCGGATACGAGTCAGAATCCTAACACTGCCAACTTGCATATCCCGTACGTCGGGAGAATTCCCCTGTCCTTCATATATTTTCACGGATTATGGTTTAACGATCGGTTATGTACCACTGTAAATGGTCTACGTCGGTTATATCCTTCGGTTAAAAGTGAATAAGTAAATAAAGTAAAAAGAAAAAAAAAAAGCAAAGAAATGTTCAATTGCATCGCACGTTTATAGATTCCATCGTAACGTATTTGAAAGAATATTTTTCCTTTTTTCGTCGAATCAGAGAGAAATAGAAACGATAATAACTCGGACTATTCTCAGTTACGTTGGTAGACGAAGAGAACGAAATAAAAGAAAGAAAGGATAAAAGAAAGAAAGAGAAATCTGCGCAAGGCATCAAGGTAGAATCTCGCTAAAATGAGTTTAAACGATTGATGGATTCGCAAATAATTAAGTAAGTTCTTACAGGAGCGTCTCTCTCTCTCTCTCTCTCTCTCTCTCTCTCTCTCTCTCTCAATCTCTCTCTCTTTCTCCGTCTGGCCTAATGCGCATAAGAGAACGCTCTTATTTTTTTGTCGTCTCTTTAAAATGGCCATAAAACGAGAGGCCTCCGCTCAAATGGCCCGAGGCAATGCGCGCGAAGTTCGAGAAGAAGAAGAAGAAGAGGTAGAGGTCGAAAGAAAAAGAAAAGACAAAAAAGAAGGAAAGAAAGAAAGAGAGAAAGAAAGAATGAAAGAAAGATAGAAAGAAAGAGAGAAGAGAAAAAAAGAACGCAGCATCTGATATCACTCGAAAGAAGCATGGTCGTGCCGATAAAATAGCGCGAGACGTGGAACGAATAAAAAAGTGGCTCCTCCGGAGAGAGAAGATCGAGCGAACGCAGTACGGTACATTTAATAATTTAAACCGCGAAATCGGCCGTCGTGAACACGAACCACGCCTCATTTTTATTACTCCCAAGTTTTTTTCCCCTTAAGAGAAAGAAAGAGAGGGAGAAGGAGGGGGGGAGAGAGAGAGAGAGAGAGAGAGAAGGACAGAAAGAGAAAAGAGTCTCGTTCGAGTAGCTACCGCAATTCATATCCATTTGCGGATTAATGATCTACAGGGATCCATGCAAAATGGAATTCGATGGCTTATGGTCTTTTCCTCCCGGGCATTTTATAATACGAATTCGTTGATGAAACATTGGTATGTGTATATATATATATATATATGTGTGTGTGTGTGTGTGTGTGTGTGTGTGCGTGTGTGTGTCGAGTAGATACTTATTTGGAAAAACTAATCGATTTGTTGCGAAATATTTTCCACGAAAGATTTTTAATCTATTTAGGCTGACGATGAAGATTACGACGATGATGATGACGACGATGATGAAAGTAAAAAGGGTCGAGGAACACGATGACACGAAGGGATATATTATTATGTACTTCTGGTAACGGTACGGTGGCACGAAGCTCTTGGCTCGATCTCGTCTAAGCTCGACCTCGACACGAGAGAAGACGTTCGGAGTCGAGTCGAATCGAGTCGAATCGAATCGAGTCGAATCGAATCGAATCGAATCGAATCGAGTCGAATCGAATCGAATCGAATCGAATCGAATCGACGACGACGACGACGACGACGACGACGAGGAAGAGGAGGAGGAGGAGGAGGAGGAGGAGGAGGAGGAGGAGGAAGAGGAGATGCACCCTCCGTACTCTATCGACGTCCTATTGTTTTCCCTGCAAATGCTTCTAGCGATCTCCCGCGGCGATATAATACAGGCAGATATTAAACTCGACTTTAAACATCGACTGGACGATTCTAACCCCGCCTCCTCCTCTCCTCCACCTTCTCCTCCTCGTGTTCTTCCTCCTCCAACTTCAGCACCGTTTCGAGCGTCGTCTAAGCGGCCGTTTATAACGGCTCGAGTCCGTTTCCCTGAACGTCTATAAATCGCAGCATGGTGGCTATCGGAAAATTCCGATCGTGCGTGAATACCACATATAGGTGTATGCATGTATGTATGTATGCATGTATGTATATATATATATATATACATATATATGTACCTACATGTATATATACATATGTACGTTGGTGAATCAGCTTAGAGTCTCTCTCTCTCTCTCTCTCTCTCTCTCTCTCTCTCTCTCTCTCTCTCTCTCTCTCTCTCTCTCTCTCTCTCTCTCTTTCAAAGCCCTTCCTACGATCCACAGGAACTTTGATCTTCGCTTTACATATCGCCGAAGATAAATCGATCTGGCCTCCTTTCGATATGATCGACCGGATAAGCTTTCTATATAATATATATATATATATATATATATATATATATATATATATATATAAAAGTATCAGTAAATATATGTATAATTATATATAAATATAAAAGTATCAGTAAATATATGTATGAATATGTGTGTGTGTGTGTGCGTGTGTATAAAATTCTTCTTAAGAAGTAAACCGACTCTAACCGAATTCAGAAGTCCTTTTTTTTAAAGTAATTCGTGAATGTCGAGATCGATTCGGGTACGAAATAGTCATAATTAAGAGCTTTCTAGACGTCTGCGAGGGCCAGATATGATAAATGGATCTTCTTCTTCTTCTTCTTCTTATTCTTCTTCTTCTTTTGGTGTCACGATAAAAACTCCGCGTATTAACGAAATTAAAATCTCTTTCTTTAGATTTAACGGGTTCGTACTACGCTAAAGAATTTAACAGACGCGGTTTCACGTCTCTTTTAGAAAAGTCCAACGAATATAAATCGAGTTTATAAATCGTAGACGTAATTAAGATCCTGAGGATTAGTCCGTTCGAAATTATTTTCTTAAGAGCATTACGTTATATAGTTCGTATTTGTGCTCGAAATCATCCGTGACGTGATTATGTTTAATTTTCAGAAGACGGCCGGCCAAGAATGTTAATGCTTCTTTGCTCGTTATTCTTTCAGTGCCTTTCTTTTTCTTTCTTTTTCTTTATTTTTTATTTATTTTTTTTTTTTTTTATTCATCTCTAATCGTGTACGAGTACAAAACGAGTGTAAAAAAAAAAAAAAAGAAAAATCCATTAAGTCGTGTTCTCTCTCTCTCTCTCTCTCTCTCTCGCTCTCTGTTATTGTTTGATTACAAAATTAATTTGAATGAATTTTCGAAAGTCTTTTATAATTATCTCGCGAAATCACTCGAACGATTTTTCATAATGATCCATATCTGTTTATTTAATTTTTCTTTCGAGTGTTTCACAACGGGGAGTATAAACAGGACGACTAGAGTCTGTTATATTCGTTGGGAGTCGGATAAAGTCGAGGCTCCCAGAGTTTGATTGTCTTTGATTAATTACTCATTCCGTTTCTCGACCGACGGAAGCCGACGCGAGTTGTTGCAATCTAGATAACGCGTAACCGTATTAACGGTCCGGCGTAATCTTTTTGTCTTTCAAAGAGAATATGACGTGGCTCCTCGATGTTAGTCTACGATGAGATCGTTCGAGATAACGAAGAATTGAAGAGGATTTCCCAACGAAATATAATTTTTTTTTTTTTCTATTATTTCCTTTTCTTTTTTTTTTCTTTTCTTCTTTCTTTTTTTAACATTATATTAATACAGCCATTTTTAAAAGCGTAACGCATTTGATCACGGAGAACGAACGAGCGTCTCATCTTATTCGTTGATACCCTTTGAATAATTTATTATCCTTTATCGTTTTATTTCGTCAGATCCGAACACAGGTATCGTTAAAGGTTATACCGCGTGAAAATAATCGAATAAATTTGATCAATAAATTGTTCGCGTCTATAATTCTATTCTATCTCTCTTTCTCTTCAAAACAAATAGAAAATATAAAGGAAAGCCCTGGAGATAGAAGAGTTAATCGTTCATAGTACAACGCTCTGTCATTATACACCCACACGGTCCAAAGGATGAATACGGGAAGAGTAGGACAACACGACGTAGGTCATTTACAGGGCAATGATAATGTTAAAGCGGAAGAGGAATCGCGCAACTTCTCGGACAACAACAACAACAACAACAACAACAACAACAACAACAACAACAATAACAATACATTATTATTATCATCATCATCATCATCATTGTAAAAACGTTGTGCCAAATAATGTCGACGCGTAGATATATATTCCAATATGGTCGGATATATGAAAGGGTTGGTAGAAAGTTTGGCGTGAGTTTATCGTTATCAAAACGCTTGGTTGGCCTTATTGGCCGGCATCGTGTTTCGACCGATCGAGATAAATCCCTTTCTCGAATGGTAAAACGATAATCGAGAAGGTCCCCTCTATGCCCCTTGCCGTAAAACGAGTAGCAATAGGCAGCGGTCATATCGCGCGCTCCTACCATTCGACGATAGGATCTTAGATGCTTCCGTTCGTTGTATGCGTTCTTTAGTGTGTGTTTCTGTCTATGCATATACATATACATATGTGTGTGCGTGTGTGTGTGTGTGTGTGTATACATAGGTGTGTGTATGTGTTCGTGCTGGACGCGTGGACGTGGCGCGCGAGCCACGCCGCCTGTTACACGCCCGCACCGATTATCGTCGACACACTATCGGATCGGCGCCTGTGGCTCTGTAGCTCCCGCTCTTGCTTTCTCTCTCTCTCTCTCTCTCTCTCTCTCTTTATCTCTCTCACTCGTTCCTTCCTATCTTTCTCTTTCGTTATCCTCGATGCCGATAAATCATAGTAGTTAGATATAATTTGATCGTCCCTTTTACTTAACGATTCCGTAACACTTTTTGCCATTTATAAATTATATTCGAAATGAAGGAAATTATTCGACTATATAATTACCAAGAATTATTGAAACATATATGTATACGTATGTATGTACGTGTGTACAGATATACGTAAGATTTGCGGTGGCTTATAACGCGCAAGTTTCTCGTAATTGTTACACCGTAGTCGTAGTCGTAGTCGTCGTCCAAGGGAATGGCATCGGTCGGTATTTAACCGGGAATGCGAATTATGAAAGCGGCTCGTATTTCGTCGCGAAATTCCAACCGAGTCTCGACGACGGTTTCCTTCCGTTCGACAGAACGCACGGTATTCGAAATATCCATTGGGCCGGATTTACAGCGGCGACCTTACTCGGAGTGTATATAAACGCCACGGTAAGCACTTGTCCGTTTACCTCGACGCACTCTCACTATATAGATAGGATACGGAAGGTGAGATTTCTTCTTTTTTTTTTTTCTTCTTCTTCTTCTTTCCTTCCTCGTAAGAGATCCGATTGGAATTTCTTTCGTCGCGGTGGTAAAGGATCGATTAAAAACGAAAAAAAAAAAAAAAGAAAGGAAAACGACTTACGTACGACGCGATGATAGAGTCGCTGAGAGATCTTCACGGGTGGTCGGATAGATCGCGCGACTATTTTCACAATTTTCAAGACGTCAACCATTGTTATTTCGAAGGGACCTTTAACCCCGTTTTTCGCGGGACAACCGATCCAAAAATCGAAATGAGAGATTGCGCGATAATCACGATTATTGCGCGTGTGCGTTTACGTACGCGCGTACGAACCGAACGATCTAAAACGATCGCCCGTAACGATCGTAAAAGGAGTCCCCTTACTCGATCGACGCCTGGCTCGGTAGCGCGTTCCAAGGACCAGATCGGTATACCTTTTTTTTTTTTTTTTTTCCCCGCCCATCTAACTCGAGACACCGCGCGCTAAGTTGTACAGCGTGTGTAACCTTCGGCTATTCGAACAATTTTATTCTTCGGCCTATTTCTTACTAACGCTTTACTTTACGATGATAACCAAGACAACTCTACTCCTACTATCTCTCCGGATCGATTCGTATTCTCGATCGATATCATTTTTTCTTCACTCCTGTTTCTTTCTTCTTTTCT
Source organism: Dolichovespula sylvestris (assembly GCA_918808275.2). NCBI lineage: Eukaryota > Metazoa > Arthropoda > Insecta > Hymenoptera > Vespidae > Dolichovespula > Dolichovespula sylvestris. The sequence goes on from OU964981.1 coordinate 3,401,845, forward strand.
TTCCTCTCCCTCCTTCCTTTCTTACTTCTTCCTTTCTCTTCCTTCTTTCTTCGTAACGTATCTGTCGTTTCTTTTGTTTCTTCTTCTTCTTCTTCTTTTTATAGACGAAAGAACGATATTTTGACAGATCTCGTTCGGGACTTAATAATTACAGATCGCTAAGCGAACTTTCGAATAAAAAATCACGACGAACGAACTAACTGACTTGACGAGAGATGTATTAACCCGGTTGGGATAGAGAAGTTAACTTTGGTTTCTCGATGAGATAATGTTGGCTACGAGTGTCAAAATCATTGACGTGGCCCCGGATCTAGAAAGTTCTTCTTTGGATTGATTAGCGGCGGGTTCTCGTAGCTCGGAGGAGTACGAGAAAGGGAAGGAGAAGGGGGCGGGGGTGGGGAGGGGGAGATGCAAGTTACGTAGATACGGCGATCGTATCTGAAGAGACGAGACGAGACGAGACTCGGACCGAGCGACGTTCCGAGAGGATAAACGTTCGTACACATACACGTACAAACACACGAACACAGAGAGAGAGAGAGAGAGACTAAGCATAAGTTCTTAGCGAGCCCAGCCTCAACCCGGAACCATCCATCATTTCTTTTTCTCGCTTGTACAATAGCGTTATAGGTTCCCTTGACATTATGTCTCCGTGTATATCTACGGCCAACTTTGTTCACTCTATTAGAGGCATCGGCGATAGTCAACTGACATTTCAAAGATCGAACCCAGTCACCAAGATCATTGATCTTACTATCCCCCTCGATCAGGTGTACGGTTGTTTAACATAGATCCTATAACGCGATCGAACTTGAAACATAATTTGTAAATGAGAAAAGAATTCTTTTTCTTTTTTCTTTTTTCTTTCTCTCTCTCTCTCTCTCTCTCTCTCTCTCTCTCTCTCTTTCTTTCTCTCATTCCTCTATCTCTATCTCTATACCATTTTATTTTACTCGAACGATGTAAACGCCGGCGATGGTGGTGGCGACTATGGTAAGACCGCATGATCGATAGCAACCGTCAAGCACGCACGTTAGCGGCAATTAAGCACGTATACTAATCGGCCGCGTTAAGGTATGTACGCCTCGTCTAAGTGGGGTGCTCTCCTCCGACATGGCGGGGGCGTGAGAAGTGCCTTAGCCCTGTGACCTTCCTGGCCCCGGGGGTACCTCGGTACTACTTCTCCGTAGGTACTCTCGCCGTACCTACGCCATGCTTCGAGCCAAGGAACGAACGAACTCAAAGATAGAACGAGAAAGAAAAGGGAAGAGAGAGAGAGAGAGAGAGAGAGAGAGGGGATATATATATATATAAAAGAGCGAGAGCGAGAGAGAGAGAGAGAGAGAGACAATGTTACTACTCTTATAGAGTTCGAATACACGAGCAGTCCAATGAAATTTTGACACGTTCGACGTTTCGTTCGATCTTCGATCTTTCGACCTCGGATCGATATTCATACGATTTAGTCGTGGGAACGATCTTCATGAATCTCCTTTGCTAAACTTTTCAAAATCAACTCTCTCTCTCTCTCTCTCTCTCTCTCTCTCTCTCTCTCTCTCTTTTTCTTTCTCTCTTTCTAAGGAACATCGAAGGATCATCAGATTTTCAGCCTCTTTTGGCGATTATTCGTCGTAACCCATGGTGGACTCGACCTCCATGGCCCTCGCGAGATGCGGTAGGAGAGTTAACCTTTCAGGAATGACTATTTCATGGCCACTTCCTGGGTTCAATGCTCCTGCGATTTCTATGCAGGTTGGGTAAGCCTGACTCGCGCGCGCTCTCGCAACGGACCTTCCTTCCACACTCTTATATGCTCTCTCGCACGTATAGAGAAGGGAGACGGACAACGGACGAGACGGACGCTCACGAGGATGGCAAGGAAAATATATATACGTACATATATATAAACCTACATATATAATACACACACACACACGCACACATATACATATATATATTTACGAATACTTAACACTGTGGTAGAATCGTTCTCTCGTATTTGGTGCCTTGTATTTTGCTGCGTGTACGACGAAAGAAGAAGAGGAAGAAGAAGGAGTAGGAGGTGGAGGAGGAGGAGGAGGAGGAGAAGAAGAAGAAGAAGAAGAAGAGAGAGTCCAAGGGATCTAACGCATTCGTGGTTGTGTGTACGCTTGCATAATATTAGACCTTATGCAACCTGCCCTTCCCACACTTATCACTGCCTTCATCCTTCTCTTCTCTTCTCTCTCTCTCTCTCTCTCTCTCTCTATATATATATATATATATATATATATATATATATATATATATACACACATATATTTCTATCTCTTTCTCTTTCTCTTTCTCTCTTTCTCTTCCGGAGGGCCCGAGCGGTGCCCTTGGCGATGCGCCCGAGGGTGGGGTAGCTCTTCTGGAAGAGATGGAAGAGGAGAAGGGATGGACGGCTCGTGAGAGTAAAAGAGGGGGTTGTTGGAAGGTCTCGTCGGCTAAGTCAGCGGGGGTCAGAACGGAGATGCTCCGCGGTCGTGTCGGGCGGGGCTGCCCGCTCACGACTTGAACTATCGCACGCCCCCACTAGCACCCACCATCATCCACCTTCCACGTCTCCATGGCCTCCTCCTCCTCCCCATCTTCCTCCTCCTCCTCCTCCTCATCCACCTCATCCTCCTCGGACCGTTTTCTCGTCTGGAATAGTCTGGACGTTCGTTCGGTAAACGTCCCGATGCTTAACGAAAACCTTAATTCGTTTGGTAACGTTAACCTAGGTAATACCCAAGGTTAATCAAATCTTACATACATACATGCATGCATATTACAAAGACTCGAAACGTTTCTCGACCAATTTTTCCACTTCGGAATATATTTTTGTCGAATGGATGGAAACGACCGTGTCAAATTTGGCGACGCCGGACAGGACAGGACCGGACCGGACCGGACCGGACTGGACCGGACCGGACCGGACCCGTTAGCCGATTAAACGAGCACGATCCTCTTCGTGCCGATAATGGTGAACGTTGTAATCGAGGCTTTTGTCCGTGACCAAAGCATAGGCGTTAAACCGCCGTGTAATGACCGCTGCGTATGGAAACTATCATTCCCTTGAATCAAGTGAAAGATACGTCGGATCGTAAAGAGGATTCAACCAAAAAAAAAAAAATATATATATATATATGTATATATATAATATAAAAATAAATAAAAAAATACGAAACAAAAATGAAAGAGAGTTGGAACTCTCTTTTCTAAAGAGAAGATAGAAAGGAAAAGGCAAAGGAAAAAAAAAAGAAAGAAAAAATAGGAGGGACTAGACGAAGGAGGGAAGAACATGTAACGTGTTGTTCGCGCACAACGGTGTATCGTAAATTGGCTATCGCAATAAACGCATTATCGCGTGGCACGACCACCTCAGTCTTTATCTCTCTCTTCCTCTCTCTCTCTCTCTCTCTCTCTCTCTCTCTCTCTCTCTCTCTCTCTCTCTCTCTCTCTCTCTCTCTCTCTCTCTCTCATTTAGCCGATGCGACGTGGTAGACAAGCTAAACGGGCCGTTTTGTGCCACGGCTGGCACCTGCGCTCTGTACGCGAAGCTACGTCACGTGCATTACCGTGAGGGTAACCGCGGAAAATCGACATTGGAGAGTGGCGCACGTGGGACGCGTGCTCAGTCGCATCGAAAAAGATATCCGAACGATCGATCGATTCTACGTTTATATATATATATATATATATATATATATATATATATATATATATATATATATATACACATACGAGAACATACAGATTCAATCGGATTATCATCCTCCGCTCGTCGAGTACGTGCTGTCATGCTTCTCGGTATATTATATTATATCTAATCGTTTATCGTTTTCTTGTTATTAAAAAAAAAAAAAGAAACACAACCGAGATAAAAAAAGAAATAAAAAAAAAAAAATCTACGATCTTGTTAGCGATAATAAGGTAATGGGATGTTCTTACAATGACGATTGTTGTACAATGGCACATGTACATCGTCGACTGGAATGGAGAGACTTTTTTTATTTATTTATGAATATCAACGAACGCAAGACATTCGCAAGATTAGATTTCTCCCCCCCCCCCCAAAAAAAAAGAATCCTCATTTCTCCATTGAAATAAATCCCATGGAACACGATTTTCGATTGTCACGATAATCATGATATAGTGTCTGAGAACGATCGGAAAGGAAAAAAAATTGCGAACGAGTTACTCGTGCCCTTGGATGCATCGACGTTTGTGACCCAGTAGCCGGGCGATCGAAGAACAACCCATAACAACTCGCAAGTGGATAACACACACACACACACACAGAGAGACACACAGACACACACATATATATACACACACACAGGGAGAACTCGGCCATGGCAAAGTCCGCGAGCAAAGTCCCGGGTGGTATCGCGTATCGATCTGTGCACATAGCGCTGCTACCACTCTCGTAGTACTATTATATCTTCGTTCGCGCTTCGATCATTCCTCCCTCCCGCCCTTCCTCGTCTCGCCTTGCCTCGCCTCGTTCCCGATTACTCCCGATCCTCCCAGCCCTCTTCCTCCCGGATCCTCTATTTCAACGTTTTACTATCATTACGAGATGGTAGAAATTTAACTCGTGTAGGAATGCCTCCCTTCGAGTTCACGGGCAACCCTGAAAAGATCTCGAAACGATCGCCCTCGATTTCCAAGGGTCGCACGTTTCATCATCTCATTCCGTCGTCTCTATTACACCGAGAAGTCGACGAGAGTATTTGGAGAATTCTACGTTCTAATGCAATATCCTGGGAGGCAATTCTCACGCGAGAAATTGCATTCGATTTTATCTATGTACGTATATATATATATATATATATATATGCGTGTGTGTAGTTTCATTGAATACATTTTCATTGTAAGTATCGTATAATAAAAATAATATTCTATACGTTGCAAAAATTTAACTGTGTCCGATTCGAGACGAAATTGCAATTATTTCTTTTTCTTTTTTTTTTTTTTTTTTTTTTTTTTTATTCGACCGAACGACTTCTTATCGACGAATTATCATTACGATACGTTCGTTTTGCATCTTAGTAAGTATTTTTCTCCTCACATCGTTTGTCCCGACATACTTTCGAGATTTTTCGAAACGAATAGAATTGAAATACGACGTGACGAAGATGGGACGATCAACGAACGATCGTCATTTTAATTCAATCGAATGATTTAATCAATCCTCATCCTACGATTGCAACTAATACGATATATCGTTTCCTTGATACGATCGTTTTACTTGCGTTTATATTAAAATAGAATTATTTTATAAAAATTCGATATAACGTCGATTAGCTTTCCTTTTCTCTCTATTTTTCTTGTTTTTTTTTTTTTTTTTTTTTCTATCCAAACGAATATCCTTAGTATTAATACAAACGATGTAAAAATAAGTACGACGAATACGATTTTAGATCAAAGATGACGCGGAGAGAGAGAGAGAGAGAGAGAGAGAGAGAGAAGAAGAAGAAGAAGAAGAAGAAATCCGGGTGGGTTGGATGGATAGGATCCGATAATAGATTTATGCGATTTCATACGGTGTCCGAGTATTTATATCTCGGCCGATGTTATCAGCATAAATCTCAATCAAGCTTTGCTTTTGATCGACTCCGCCGCGAATCATGGCGTACCTTTAACGACTTGTCAGAATCTATATTTATCGTAGTTAGCGTGGATGATTGGTGCCGGCGTAGATGGAGAGTTAACAAAACTGTAGTCGGGATCATAAGTGTAAATCAGTCGGCGTTAACGTTAGAAAACTTGGGGATAGTACGAAGACAACGACAAACGTGCGAACGAACGAACGAACGAACGAACGAATGAACGAATGAACGAACGAACGAGCAAGTTCTTTGCCGAGAACGAAAGTTAAATTACTATTATATAAAGCGAGAGGAATAAAATAATGCTAATTGAACTTCTCTCGATGGAAATAAATTGCAGAAATAAAGGACGAACGAAGAAAGAGAAAGGAGAAAAGAGAAGAGAAGAGAAAAAAAGGGATAAAAAAAGGTATACGAAAGAATAGAGCGTTCGAAACAAGCGTTAAAGGGTTAACGATCTACGAGACCGATAGTGAGAAAGTGGGCCCAACCGAGAAACGTCTATATGTATGGGCTCGCATATAAATACAGATATAAATGATTTACGACTTCCTTCTGTGCTGACCGACTCGTTCTTCGGTGGGGCCGAGCTTGGACGTCGCGGGGGTGCATAGACGTTGGAAGGCGAAATGGAGTGAGAGAGTGAGAGAGTGAGAGAGAGAGAGAGAGAGAGAGAGAGAGAGAGAGAGAGCTGACCTCGTACGGGCAAGCCACTGGTTTGCATATTCGCCACTGCATAGCCCGGTGGCGGATATACATCATGCATCCGCTGTGGTCCTTTGGAATCGTGGCGCAAGTGCAACGGTGCATCTACGTTGCATCCATGTTGCATCCACGTACCGCATCGACGTACCTGAACTGCTACGGCATCGATACACTACGGAGAAAGAGAGAAAGAGGATGAAAGAGACGGAAAGAGAGAGAAAGAGAGAGAGAGATAAAGATAGAGATAGAGAGAGAGAGAGAGAGAGAGAGAATCTCTCGATTCCGTAGACGCCGGTTCTTATATTCGTAGCCTGTTGTCTTTTCCCTTCGAAGCCAAAGAAGAGACTCACGATTCAGCGATAGCTCAAGCGAATTTGCATCCGTGGAATCCGTGGCGTGAGTATTGCGCCCTCCAACTCAGCTCGCTCGCTTACTTGCTTACTTGCTTACTTCTCTCTTTCTTTACACAGAAAGCACGAGACTTCGTGTTCCCTTACTTCGGCGACGATTCCACAGGAATCCCTCTCTATCTTTTTTTTTTTTGTTTTTTTTTATCTTGTTTCTTTTATATTTCGTTTCTTATTCGACCGAGACTTATTTCGATGTCGCAGAGAAAAGTGGACTTTCGATCGTTACGACGACGTATATATATATATATATGTATGTATGTATGTATGTATGTATGTATGTATGTATGTATGTATGTAAGTAATGTAAGTACTTCCTTAGTCGACGCGTTAAGAAATGTAGGGCAGGTTTGTTATAGTCTTAACACCTAAAACGAAACGCTTGTATTCGAGTGAGAAAGGCCACGCGAACTTCCTTTTACCTGTCGTATCTTATCGAACAAGATCATAGATATGGCTACTTCCTCTAGCAACGCTGGGAGGAGAAGGGCTATAGAGCTAGCTAATAGACCACCTTCTTCGTGAGCGAGCCTATCTCAACGTGGCCTTCTTCTTCTTCTTCTTCTTCTTCTTCTCCTTCTTCTTCTTCCTCTCTCTTTCTCTTTCTCTCAGGATCTTAGCGCCTCTCCAGTCGCCTAGCCATCTACATGCATACAACCACGATCCGATGGTTCCCATAGCCAACCACCCTTCTTCTTCTTCTTCTTCTTCTTCTTCTTCTTCTTCACTTCCTACCTGGGAACATAGGATCACGGATTCCTCGTTACCACCTCACTGTATTCTTCCTTATCGCATGCGAGCCGAACGATTAACGAGAGGACTCGATATAGCGTGACGAATCTAAGACGTTAGAAAATCCTTAAAGTACAACGTGATATATCTTTTACATTGACCACCGTTAATATCCGTTATGCACAGCCGCATTATTATATTATAACGATTTAAGCTTGAATACACGTTGATTGTACCTACTCTATCTCTCTCTCTCTCTCTCTCTCGATCAGGGCTAATTAATCTTTTTCCTTTTTCTTCTCCTTCTTCCACTTTTTCTATTCGTTTTACTTCCCTTCCCCTTCCCCCATATGCATCCCTCTTAATCTCTCTCTCTCTCTCTCTCTCTCTCTCTCTTTCTCTCTCTTCCGACATAACATCATGGAAACAGAGCGAACGCCGATATCCGCTTATTATACACGTGGCTAATGGGAAATCGGAGTAATGACTCGCGAATAACCTTTATCGACGGCATAACGAATTTACTATTACGTCAGATAGTTATCATTACCGAGTGACTCGTGATTACCACAGCCCGATGTACTACTCTCTTTATGGGGTGCGGGCACTTCCCACGAGGCTGCTCGGATCGAGCCAACTCCTCTCTGCTTGGATCTTCCATGCGAGCTAATCTCTACGCCGTGTTCGCGTTTACGTGCTCGTGTATGTGTTAGTGAGAGAGAGAGAGAGACAGAGATAGGATATATATATAGAGAGAGAGAGATAACCAATGTTCAGTACTTTGTCCCTTACACGCCGTTCTGACGAGAACGTATACATGCTCAAATACATAGTCGTACATGCTCAAATGCATACTCGAGAACGCATCGATACGCTGCAACAGCATCTCCCTGTGTTATACGATGCCGGCAGCTTTGACCGTCTCCAAGCGAGCCTCACGAATTAGCGCGAGTCTCTCTCTCTCTCTCTCTCTCTCTCTCTCTCTCTTGCTCTCCCTGGATCATTACGCATCGACGAACCACGTGTTGTCGATCGTACGAGATTAATAAGCGCATCGATCCTTACGAACGATCGTTCGTTCCTTAGCGCTTCCGCCGTTAATAAGATATTAACGACTAATGAAGCAATTAGACGAGACGACCCTATTCTTCGTCGTCGTGCTTGCAGGTTGGTTGTAAGATTATGTTAATTCTTTCCTACGAGTTATATCATTCTTTTATTTCTACGTACGATCCACGCATACGTACGTGATCGTACGATCGTTCGAGTCAATAATTTAAATGTAATAAAAACGTACGAGAATCTGTTGGACTTGAAGTTTTTATTTTCATTCGTTCCTTTTTTTCTCTCTTTTCTTTTCGTAGTTTCTTTTTTTTTTTTTTAAGAGAAGCTTAGAAATATCCTCGATTACTGTACGCGAAACGGATTCGTTCGATTCGTTCGACGGGTATATAGTCGTTCGATAATTTTCACGATATCGAAAGATACATTTCATTTGTATACGAGTATTGTTAAATATATGGAATAGAATTTCTAATCGATCGTCCAATATACGAAATCAAAACTTTATCTATCGTTCGGCCGTTGACGCCTCTCTCGTGGTAATGCACGTATATATGTTAGAATATTTGTTAAACGTTATAGGTGGTGAATTTTTTTTTCTTTTTCTTTTTTTTTCGTAGGAATATACATTTCATCGATTACGTCCCTTTTCGGGATAGACGATACAATTATATCGGTGAATGATATGTTATCGGTAAATTTTCACGGAATGTCGAGTTAAGGAAAAACGGACGCTACGATCCGTTGGAATGAAAGATATTCGTAGTTCGTCATCGGCTTAATAAACACCGGTAATAAACAGGCGCAATAATTTAACACCTTCTATAAACAAAATCCAACGTTGGCCGAAGACCAACTCGTCGTTATCGTCCACTCAACGGATTCCATGAATATTTCTCGAACGTATATAGCCGTTGTCATAAAGCTCGACGTTGTCGACGATCGTCGATTATACCAAAGTAAAAATTCCAACGGCGTACTCTCGCGAAAGTCGAGGCGTGTCAATTACCCCTTTTCAAAGTGAACAAACGTCCGGCCGACGTCCGGAATAATTTGGAAAAATTTAAATTCTATTTGTGTGGTCTTGAAACGAATATCATCGTCAAATCAACCGCGAACGACGAACGTCGTTGGAGGCCTCCGAGATAATCCACCTCCCTTTTTGCCCAATATCAACGAGGAAGAGAGAGGAGAAAAATAAAATAAAAAAAAAAAAAAGAAAAAGAAAGAAAAAAGAAAAAGAGGAACAAGCTCATTCCCAAACTTCGCAATGTTTTAAAAATTAAAAGTTCGAGGTATTATACGTGTAGATAAATAATGAAGTAAAAAATAATATGAAAGAAGTGAACGAAGAGGACTACGTACGTGCTTGTGTATGCGCGCATGCATGCACGCATATATTACTACCACGTTGCACCCTCTTAGGTCGTTCGGTTATTAGCCGCTACAGAAAAAAAAAAGAAAAGAAAAAAAAACACCTTTGCTTGTAAAAGTTAATGAGAGGTCGGCTTTGTGACACATTAAGTAGCGCAAAGCGATCATAAAAGTCTCGCATTTTTTCTAAATTAAAGATCTACGAAAATAAAAAATAAAAAAAAAAAAAATAAGAAGAAAACAAAAACGAAGAATGTAACGTTACGGGTATAGGATGTATGCAAGTTTCTCTTTATCTTCCGTTTCGTCTTTGCGATCTTATATCTTACATTTCTACGCCATGTCGCATCCCGTAATTTCGTCGTAACGTTATTTAAACGTTTATCCGAATGCAAACGTACCACATAAACGATTAACACAAACGATAGATTTCAAATGCGTTTCCTACACATATCGTTCTACCAAAATAGAAGCAATCTCGCTCCCGTTCGACGTGATAAACATTTTTAAACCGTGGGGTAAAGACACCTATAATTATACACGGGGCTGCGATTGTTGGATGGAAAATTATGTAAAGTAACGGCGCCTCTATCTGCCGGGATAATATGCGGAACAAATTGAGTCATCGCACGGCAGTTTACGACGGCGCATATAATTGGTGCGATCTATAAGCGTGCGCGTTCATGCAAGCGTTCAAGATAGGAGCCATTGTCTGGCGACTAAACCGATAGTGGTGGAGGTAGATAGAGGTAGGTAGAGATAGTTAGGTAGGTGTCGGGCGGCGTTCAAACGAATTCCCGGAAGACTTGTAAATCCAAAAGGGCCAATGGAGAGATCAATGGACCAACCAAAATGTACCGATGGACCGATTGATCGACCGACGAAAAAAAAAAAAAAAAAACGTCACGATTATTGAAAGAATGTCGTCGGTGGTTTTCGAGTATGAGTTTTGGTTTAACCGAAAACTTTCGCTTATAAACCATGATCGAAAATTGAAGTCACGTCCGGTGGAATCCCTAGCGGCGGCGTTATTCAAGGCGTGGGTATTGGAGAGCAGGTGGGCCGGCTGGCTAGCTGGCTGGCTGGCTGGCTGGCTGGCTGGCTGACATGAATGTGTAAGAGTGCTCTGCGTGTAGGTTGGTAGTAAAGAGACGTGCCGGCGCAACGCATCGTGGGAGTAAGTCTTGAATCCTTATGGGATCGCGTGTCGAAGTGTGGAGGCACGTCGCTGTTCGCGTGATGATTCCCCTTGGCCACCTCGAAGGAGAGTTTCCACGATCGATACGCGAAAAATTGACGAGTTCCTTGGTGAAGTGGGTCCTCTTCCAGGTGACCGAGGGGTCGTTGTCCTCGACTAGAACTAAAGACATACGGAGAGAGAGAGAGAGAGGGAGGAGAGGAAGAGAGATGGGGACGAATAGATCGGCCTCTGATGTTAGAGGAAGAGAAGAGGTGAACGAGCGCGAGAATGAAAGAGAAGACTACAGAGAGAGAGAGAGAGAGAGAGAGAGAGAGAGAGAGAGTCTCAGTCCCTTTCGACCCCTACCAAAGACCCTACGGTGAACCCCGCCCGAGGCGAGAGGTCACTCACCTATTCCTATCTCTCTCTCGCTCTCTCTTTCAATCTTTCTCTATCTCCGTTACTCTCTAGACGCTCTTTTATCAACCGGAACACAACAGGCTAATTATGGCCGATGATTACATACATATCTACCACCAGGTTGCACGCTTACATTCGCTCATACATATGCCTCTATAAATACATACATACATACATACATATATATATATATATATATATATATATATATATGATGATAATGCGTTTAATGTATTCGATATTCCTTACTTGGCTTCGACTTTGACACTCTGTCCCCGACCTACCCGCATCGCTAAAGAATTGACACTTTGCCAATGCCTCGAGTGCTTTGTCATTACTGCGAGTACGGCGCGTGCGTCAACGTTGTCCTCTTATCCCTCTTACCCCTCAATCCCTCCCTACCTCCCTCTCTCCTCATTCCCCCGGTCGACACGAAGACGAGTTCAGGATCGATACGCGACGAGGGAAAGGAACACGAGTTGTCCTAGGCATCGACCACGTCGCTCTTTCTCTCCATTCCCCAACCCCTCTTTTCTCCTCTTCCCTTCCATCCGCCATCAAATGGTATATACGGTTTACGCGAACCTCGGTTATTTTAGCTAAAGGCCAAACCACATTTTGGCACGTACGATAATCTCCATGAATTCAAGGAAATGTATAATGATGTTATTAATATATTCCTAGAAACTACCTAGATTTCTCTCCCATCCCTGATGATTACCCCGTCATTTTGTTGGTAATCACCGTGGATAAGGTTTGTTAGTGGCCGATACAACGCTCATAATATGTCTGTATATACGTCTGTATATAATATGTTTATATATATATATATATATATATATATGTGTGTGTGTGTGTGTGTGTGTGTTTGTGTGTTGCATTTATGTGCGCGCGCGCTTATGTACCTTTATCCTAAAGTTCGTCCAACGAAAATTGTACTTATCATCGACTCGATTGAACTCCGTATACTATTCAAGTATGAATCGTGATAAATAATTTGAACGAAAGACTCCGATCCTTTTTTTTTTCTTTTTATTTATTTATTTAATTATTTATTCTTTTTTGTTTGAAATTAATCGTAAGCTCTCGGAATGTATAAATCCGACGGGTTTCCGCGATAAAACGTCGAACATATTTTCCCCACGAATTTTCTTCTCTCCAACACGGAATAATTCTCTTCCTTTTATAAATAACCCGAGATAAACTCTATCTCTATACCAGTAAATGTGGCTCGTATCGATCGAAAAAAATTGTTACAACTATTACGGTCGATTCGTAACAAGTAAAAAAGTTGTGCATGTGTATTGTTCGATAACCAGTGCGGAAGTGAATGACAGACGTCTGACCTGATCTTGCAATCCTTATTGTAAAGGTACATTTATATTATACATACATACATACATAGATACATACACACTATGTATCTATAATGATACCATGATATAATAATAACACCTACGTATAAATTTATACGCGACTATCTTAAAGTATTATTAATTAACGTGACTAATGTATCCCGATAGTATTCTTTTTACCATTATATTATTATTATTATTATTATTATTATTATTGTTATTATTATCATTATTATTAGTCAATGACGACAAATAAAAACGAACGAAAGTGTTAATTACGTTTGACTTAGCCCTGGTATGGCACCTTGCATTTTGCTTCGATTCTATGGGGGTGAATAGGACAATCCATTTGCAACGAATGATGTCTTAGAAGTAAGAGAGATAGAGAGAGAGATAGAGAGAGAGAGAGAGAGTTAATTACGTTGGCATGTCGTCGGTTGTTTTACGACGGAGCTTATTTCTAGAGGCAAGCATCCTCTTGACAAGTTTGCGCACCAAAGGCCGTGTACGCCTTCGCGTGCCACAGCACAATCGCACATTCGAACTACCTGCCTGATTTGCATCCGTGAATTCGCACGCAGAAACGTTCATGGCAAGTGCTTTCGTCACCGTTTCTAACGCGTTTCTATCTTCCTTTCTCTCTCCATCTCTCTCTCTCTATTTCTTTCTATATCTATCTATCTATTTTCTACTTAATTCCATTTACTTCTTTACCCTGATATTTTCATTTTCGAAGTAGTCGTTCGAAGCTTCTCGTACTTCTCCGAAGTATTACGTAAACGTTACTTCATTCCAACGCTACTTCGGTACCGGACTTCTCTTCTCAACTTCTTCCTTTTTTCCCCCGGCCCCCCCTCCCCCTCCCCCTCCCACTCCCTTTTCCTTTCCTTTTTTATTTTTTTTTATTTTTTTTTATTTTTTTTTTTTTAACGAACCAAAGTAACTCGCACTTTTGGATAGACCTTAATTAAGATTTTCCGGCCGAGTGACTGGCTGTGCCGGATTAAAGATATCATTGGTGGAAAAGCTGAAAAAGGAGGAACGACTTGGTTGTTGTGTTACATATGTTCGACCATTTAGAGAAAAAGATTCTCTTCCTCGTTTCATCCGCTTTAGGATGAAAGTTTGAAGTTTCTCTCTCTCTCTGTCTCTCTCTTTTTCTTCTCCTTTTCTTTTCCTTCTTCTTTCTCTCCCGTCGATCGATTACATATTCACGGGGAAACAAAAATTAGGTGACGATGACGATGATCGGCTTTTTCCGATTGAAAGGAAAAAAAAGGAAACAAGAGGAGAGAGAGAGAGAGAGAGAGAGATAGACAGATAGATAGATAGATAGATAAATAGAGAGAGAGAGAGAGTGAGTGAGTTAAGGAAAACAACCTTATATTACCTTATACGGTAAATTCCTAAAGATCCCAAGAGAGCTATGCTAATCGACTGAACGCGTCAAGTTTCTTCTCGAACTTGGACTGCGCGCTTTGCTTTGGCGCGGGGCGGAGGGGATGGGGGGAGGGGAGGGTGGAAGAGGTAAAAGAACGCAATAGACGGATGCAGATAAGAACGGCTAACTCCTCTCTCTCCTGTATATGGCTGAACGTTCACTATACTCGACTAGTTTCCCCTCCTCCTTCTTCTTCCTTCTTCTTCTTCTTCTTCTTCTTCTTCTTCCTCGTTCAACCGTTCTTTCCTACTTCCGAGGACGATCTCCCACGGTGCTACCAACGAAGGATCCAACATTGATACTTTTTACCCGACCCTGCTGAGTTGACATCACTTTTTATCGGGGAGCGAAGGAGATTGGGGGAGGGGGGATGGGGAGGGGAGGGGAGGGGAGGGGAGGGGAGGGGAGGGAAACCGAGATAATAATATTCATTAAAAATAATTAGATACAACGGATTCATATTATTCTCGTTCGTGCTACCGTACGATAATAATAATCGGATATATTTTGTTGCGTTGGGCGGATGGATGGTGTTTGGATGGGGAGGGGAAGGGAAGGGTGGTGGGAAAAAGTTTTGCCTCGAATCGATCTTTCGTCGTCTCTTCGAGGTCACTCTCTCTCTATCTCTATCTCTCTTTCGCTCGTTCGTTCGTTCGTTCGTTCGTTCGTTCCTATTTAATAAGAGAAAGAGATGGAGGATATAGAAGGAGCATTACTACTAGCGTACCAAGTAATATCGTAAAAGCTATGCTTGGCGCCAAGCCTCGAAGGACCGGTTAGGAACGAGCAATCCTTAGAGATAGGCTATGGCGACCTTAATATCCATTTGATTAATCGCTCACGCTACGACGTTTACCTTAAACCTCTTTTTCCGAGTCGACAGAGAGAGAGAGAGAGAGAGAGAGAAGACTCGCGTCGAGACGCGTGTGAAATGATCGAATGAATCCCCGCGTAATCTTCGTTCTATTTATTCCACTGGAGTTATCTCCTAAATCTTTTCCATGCTCATGCCTCCTCTATCGGTAATGCTTCGGAAGCTCGACTCTTATATACGCTAATACGCTAATCTTAAAGTGAAACGATTACGTCTTATTATCCATAATTTTTCCCGATGACCGCATGACGATTGGATGGATTTAAGAAAAAAAAAAAAAAAAAGAAAAAACAAAAAGTGAAGAAAACAAGAAAGCACGAGAAAAGAAAAGATTCTCGTCGAACGTTAAAGACCAAAAAAAAAAAAAAAAAGAAAGAAGAGAGAAATTTATTTGTTAAAACGAGCGTGTACGGGGAGGTGGGGGGGGGGATGAATATGTTAAAATGAAATACGCACTTATACGCGGTTAACTTTCGCACATTCCATCGGGGAACTCGCGTCGTCCTTACAAACGAGGATATCTACCTCGACAAAGTGATTCGCACAAGAAGCTTAGGCGAGTTGGTTGTAAGAACGTTAGTAACGATACGAAAAGACGTGAAGGTAGCAAACGACGACGACGAAAACGACGAAGACGAAGACGACGAAGAGGACGATGGTGGTGGTTTGTTACGGTGATGGTGTAATGGCGTTGGTGTTGGGACGCTGGTGTTTAGGCGTGTACGGCAAGCGAAGTACGCGTTGTGCGTGCGTAACGTCTGCGTTTCGTGTACCGGCATTATCTAGAATCTGGATGTGTGGTCGCGTCACAGGGGGAGGACAACGGAGCGTTTTGCTAGCTGGAGTTGCGTTTAAAACGCGCCGCCGTTACGAGAAACCGACAACGATAAATATTGCGCCGTGAATGCATGTTAATGAGCAACGTAGTATAAGGTACTGTAAGCTCATGTAATCCTTGTGCACTTAACTACACATGTTGCCAGAGAAAGAGAGATAGATAGATAGGATAGGATAGGATAGGATAGATAGATAGATAGATAGATAGATAGATAGATAGAGAAAGAGAGAGAGAGAGAGAGTGCATGGAACGTTTCCAAGCTGGTAGGTATCACCACCAAGGTCTCTCAAGGAATGGCGTTCGAAGGCAAAGTACCGAGCGAAACTTCACTCAAAGCGCCCGATAAGAACGCTTTTATAAAGCTGCAAAGGATTTTTCGTTACGTTTTCGATCGACCATCATATAACTCGACGAATATCTACTGATTTTCACAGACGAATATAGATTCTTTCCTTAGATCGTAAATATCTCTCCCTCTTCTCCCAGCTAAGAAGAGATATATTTATAGTACGAGTCTTTCGATCTCTGTCTCTCTCTCTCTGTCTCTGTCTCTGTCTGTTTCAAGCAAAGTAACGGCTCAAATTATCCGCGAGCATCGACTTGTTTTTACCTTTAAGATCGAGGTGTTATGGTACTACCATACCCGGACCGCCTCCACGTTCAAATGCAAAATTCTCGTAGTTTCCATATGGCTCGACTTAAACGCGCTACCGGACAACGTTTAACGATGGCTCCTTGCGCAATGGAATTTAAACAATTACGCCGTTCGCCGAGCTTACTTTATTTCACATCCCCATCCTCCTCGCCACACAACATCCCGCCCCGCCCCACAGAATTTACATATTACTTTATTTTACCTTACGATGGCCCGACCGTGTCCACCTTTTAAAGAAAGGAGAAATAAGGATTTCGGAAATCGAGATACCGGACAAACGGAGAGTATATCTCGTAAACTTCGCCTCTGTTTGAGGCCGAGTTTACGTTTGCGGAGAAATCTAATAAAGATGATAAGATCGTTGGAAACGAGAGAGAGAACGATATATATATATATATATATATATATATATATATATATATATATATATATGAGAGAGAAAGAGGCAATTTGTTATATTCTTTATACGCTTAACGTGTTTTCCTCCTTTCCTAGAGACACGTACCTACTTGTGTTATACGCGTATGTAGAAAAACATATGTATGCACGAGTGCTTGGTTCTAATCAGATGGGCGTTGCTCTG
This sequence comes from Dolichovespula sylvestris, assembly GCA_918808275.2. Taxonomy (NCBI): domain Eukaryota; kingdom Metazoa; phylum Arthropoda; class Insecta; order Hymenoptera; family Vespidae; genus Dolichovespula; species Dolichovespula sylvestris. Next base: position 3,419,092 of record OU964981.1, read on the forward strand.
TTCGCGGAAAAGTTTCTCCGAAGGAAGAGGATGCGGGTGCGATAACTCGAGCCTTTCTACGCGAGATTAGATTCGTGAATCCTTTAAGAGAGAGAGAAAGAGAAAGAGAGAAGACTCCGAAGGAAATATCATAGGACTCTTGACTAAATTTCATTCGAATAACGTTTATCTCCTTCTCTCTCTTTCTTTATGCCTGTCCGTCGGTCCGTCTTCCTCTCCTCTCCGCTCGTACAAATGTTTCTATGTAAGGAGCTCAAACGGTTATCGCTCATTTGTACGTCGCTTATATTGCGGTTAACGAGTCGACCGCAAAACCGATCGACTGCAAACTCGAGTCTTGTTCGCACCGTACTTAAGTCCTATATACTACTACCGTTGCCACTCAACTCTCTATCGAAGAGATTACTACTCTCAAATAGGAAAATGATCGTTCCTATTTCGTCGATAGATTATTAGATCGTACGTAAATACCCTACACTCCAGCCTGGCCCTTCCCATCCATCGATATAACGATTTCATTGATTCCTCCTTAAACCAGATGATCAAACACGCCTGTTTTTATATTATTTAATCCAATATATATATATATATATATATATATATGTGTGTGTGTGTGTGTGTATACGTTGAAAGATATTCTTAAAATAACTAGTGTGCTTCTTTTTATTCTATTATTAAGAGCAGACGTTAATATCTAATATATGATCGTTTGCTTAATTTAGAGAGATAGATTTTATATATATATATATATTTTTTTATTTATATATATACCTTTGTACAATTATATCGTCGTCTATTATTTCCAATCGAATCCTAATAATGAACTTTAAATGTCGATTTCTTATAATTAATTAAAACTGCATTGAAATAAAAGTTCATGAGTGGCGAATGGAAAATATCGAATAGAGAAAATCGAATTGTAAATTGTTAGCGAGAAGATAATGTATATTCTATGTATCTATGTGTATATACGTATATATTATGTCTACCGACAAAAGGTAAGACGATTAAGGCGCACCTGTATGATCGCGAAAGACGTTCACTCTCTAAGTATTATATCCAAGTTATAGATAGGCGAGAATATAGATAAATGCAATAGACGGGCGAAATCTTATTACTCTATTACCACCCCTATCTTTATAGACATTCCAGAATTAAGCGTGTAAGATTTCAAATTGACGTGGGATCGTCGAATTCTTTGAAGCTCGTTAATTAATTCTATGCATGCACCAATCGACCGGACTTATGTGCATCCTTCCTTTTTTTCTTCTTCTTCTTCTCCTCCTTCTTTCTTTCCTTTCCTTTTCTCTTCTCTCGCTCTATTCTTGATTTTATGCTAAATCATGCATGAATTTCGAAAGATGGAAAAACGTTGGCAAATAGATCGACCGATCGAATCGATCGAACGCTTAATGAACCGTCGACAGACACCTTTCCAACGTATTGATTTCTTTTTGAGTATCATTTTGTTTTTCTTCTTCTTCTTCTTTTTCTTTATCCTTTTTTTTTCTTTTTTTTTTTTTCTTTTTTATTTGTCCTACTCGAAAGGATTTACGAACTTAATGGACGATATTTAGTAAGGAAACGTATATATATATATAGCAATCAGAAGATCTAATAATTCGCGTTTCTATTTAGCGATTGCTTTCCGATCTAAACGATACGACATTTCTCAGACGATAAAGATCTCGAGACAACTCGTGCGAGAATTTTTCGATATAGGACGCGTGTGTATTTTTAAAAATATTTAGAACGCATATTTCAATTTTCTTCTTTTTTTTTTTTTTTTTTTTTTTTTTAATCCTTCATATCCCAAGTACAAAGTAACGTTTAATTTAATAATCCCCCCAGCGTTATCCAATTAGCCGATCCTATCTTAATTACTTAATCACCTACTGATTATGCTTATGAATGGCATTTCTCCTTGGATATTAGGGAATATATTTGTCGAGATATTGTAATACGAAGATAATTAAGATCTCTTACGTCGATATAAAACACGAGAGAAAATGTTGCGTTAAAGTCACCGGACTAAGATAATGCACACGTTCTATTTCTCTCTCTCTCTCTCTCTCTCTCTCTCTCTCTCTCTCTCTCTCTCTCTCTCTCTCCTCTCTCGCTTATGTACGTTCGACGATTCGATCAATGCGCCCATTAAGAGCCGATTTTTGATCTTCGATTTGTTTCGGTTTCATCGAAGATTAACGGACTATACTATTAACTCGAATGATATAATCATTCAATTAGAAAGATACGTTATCGAAAACGAAATCGTACGATCGTACGTACGCTTTCTTTCTTTCTATCTATCTTTCCATCTTTTTTCTTTTCCTTTATTCTTTTTATTTGGTACGAAGAACAAGAATCGCGGACCATCGAAGATACGTTCCAACATGGCACGTTTTAGTTCGATCATACTCCGTTGTTATATAAGAACGTAGAGAGTAGTCCGGCTTTAGAACGAGACGGCGAATAGCAATAATTTATCGACAGGACGTTCAAATAGAAGAGAAAAGAGAGGATGCCCAGAAACACACACACACACACACACACACAAACATACACGAACACACGGACATACAGACAGACGTACAAACATAAGAAAGCTCTAGGCCGAGTACTCTCGCACTCGGTTAGATTTAATTGTGTGCTTTCCCCCTTGTGAGCGCAACATGATTCACGTTTCGCCTTCCGGTCTAAGACGGCGTTGTAATCATTTCGAACATGTTCCTACGAGAGAGATCGATCTAGGAGAAACATCACGATTCCGCTTCGCCGGAGAAACTCGATCTTCGAGACAGTAGCCACGATAACGATTTGCGGGATCCGTGCCGATGACTCTCTGAAATGTTACCCACTGCCGGTTACCTCATGCTGTTTTGCTCCTTTCGAGATCGGATCTTAACAATACGAAGAGACAACGGACCGACTTTATTTTACATACGGGGACGAACGGATTAATACTATTGGACCAACCGAATGACGCTCTCTCATCCTTTACGTAGATAATTACAGGAGTGATACGATGTACGAAATGATTTCCTCTCCATCTCCTACTATCGTCCGATAGTTCTTAACCGCTTACGCGCCGTACGAGCTTCGATGAAAGCCTCGTGATAATAATAATAATAATAATAGATAGATAGATAGAGAGAGAGAGAGAGAGAGAGAGAGAGAGAGAGTGGAGGAAAGAAATGATTAGGAAAAAAAAAAAAACTTAATAAAAATCAATGGAAAACAACGAAAAATCCGATAGGAGAAAAAAGTCCTTTCCCGTGAAAGAAACGAAACGAAAAAGAAAAAAAGAAAAAGTAATAAGGTCAAAAAAGAACTCGGTGGCACTCGAGCGATGCGTATTTCGCAAATTACGAACACGTCGCTTCGCGAAACACGTCTCTCGCTTTGCCGGGTGTACCTAAAAAGGCAAACACGGTTGGGACACGGTGGATCCCAAGGGGAAGACAAACGGGTTAACGAACCTTTACCTCGGAAGGTGGTACTCGAGATTCTTTGCGTGCTTCTCGCGTTGCCCGCGAACGGCGCGTTTTCTTTTGATTTTTTTTTTCTCTTATTTTTTTTTCTTTTTTTTTTTTCTTTTCGTCTCTTGTCTCTTCTTTTCCGTGTTCTTTCTTTCTTTCCTTTTCTTTTTTCCTCTTATCTCTCTCTCTCTCTCTCTCTCTCTCACACACATTGACTCCTCCCCGTTTCTCCTCCTTCGAAGCTATCGTAATTGTTTCCGTTCGCGGTGTTCCTGCCCTACAATATTGCTTGCTCGGCTTACACTTAATTACAACGAAGGCGGGTTTAATAAATCACGGCGCGTAACATTTTCTGCATGCAATTAGCTCGGCTAATTAAGGATTACCTGCCGATACTTTGTCGAGTTAATTCAAGAAAAAGGCACCCCGCTCGATTCGTCTTATTGTTTTACGCTCCTAAAGAGAGAGAGAGAGAGAGAGAGAGATCTTTAACGAGGACAAAAGGCAAGTCCTTTAATCGGAGCAGCCGTGTGAACGAGATTATAATTTAATTAAGTCTACGCCAAGACATTCACCACCTTCTACCTGAGATACTTCTTGGACGGGGGTAGGAGAGAAGGGGGCGTGGTTATCCATCCCTCTTCTCTCTCTCTCTCTCTCTCTTTCTCTCTCTCATCCTCTCAAGTTCACGAGCTTTCGGAATGATTAATCGCTCGCGATGGGGAAAGAGGTAAGAGTAATTAAATTCGTATCTTGTCGTTGATAATAGCACACGCGCTGCGCTGTGCCATCCTCGTAAAACCAGTTTTATCCATGAGACGCCCGGTCGTTCTTGCCCCCCTCCCCCTTTTGAAAAAGACCTTACCTGCTCCCAAGTTGAAAAAAAGAGGGGAACTCAATTACGACGATCTCGGTTTCGACGAGCGACACCGATTCTTGTCTGATATTATTTATCAACAAAAAAAATAAGGAATAAAAAGAAAGAAAATTAATTATCGTTTCTTAGGTCGAAAAAAATTGTTTGAACGACGGCCAACGTCCTTTTATGAAGGACGGCCCACCATCGAAACGAATAACCACGTTTCGAACACGACACGATCTCTTCTTTACCGGATATATAACGCGAAAAGTGAAACGGTTCACTCACTCGGCATGATATTCTTAATACCCATTAACTCTTTCAGCAATAATCATAAATCCACCGTTGGAACACAGAGCCGTATAACCCATCCGACCGTTTTATCTTCCTACGCATCGCTTATAAAATAGAGAGAGAGAGAGAGAGAGAGAGAGAGAGAAACCAGAGTGGAGAATGAAAATTAGAGGGATGTTGTTTAGGTCTATGACAAATTTTACTCTCCTCGGAGTTGACGTGCACGTATAACGTTTTGATTTCTAACGGTATTTTAATATCACGAACGAGCCAACAACAACGACAATGGCAACGACGACGACAACTATCCCAGTTCACGAGTTCTAGAATGTGAAAACTCTCTTTACGACGTTGATCTTCCGACGAGGTACATTAAGATGCAAACCGCGACTACTTTGATTTACTTCTTCTTTCGACAAAAAGAAAAAAAAAAACGAACGAAGAACAAAAACAAAAGGAAAGATAAAAAGAAGGAAACATTCGATCCATTCGTACTTGATTTCCCTTCAATCCCTTCCACGTCGATTTAATTCGGTTTAATTGATACGCTATAGACAAACGAAGGGCTCGACCGAATCAATCCTGCCACCAGTATTACTAACGAGAGAGAGAGAGAGAGAGAGAGAAGGAGAGTAGTAGTAGTAGCAGTAAAGTTCTTATTTATCTCCTTCACCGTCGTCCGTATCCACGTTCGCAAATATCTTAATTAACGCCTCTCCACTTGGTCAACCGTGAAAGATCCAGAGGGCAGATCTCTGGGTGTCGTTCTAGCAAAGAGAAATCGAAGCTACCGCGCGAGACCGAGAAGTAATTTGTACGGGTTCTAAGAGACAGCGTGAAATCGCTTGTTTACATTAACCTTCTCTCTCTCTCTCTCTCTCTCTCTCTCTCTCACTCCCCCGCTCCCCGTTCTCCTCCCCACCCCCCCGTATCTTTATGGTATTTCTCGCTAAGCCGACACAGTTTGAATTATACGTTTGCGAAAGTAATTTACGGTCGTGCATCGATCACGTTTCGATTCTTCGTTGGTTGACGTTAAAATGATACATTTCAAGCTTACTTAATATAATAACTCGTGGGGATATTCGCATACTCGCTTATCTTCTTTTATACATCCAAGATTTTATATATATATATATATATATATATATATATATATATATATGTATGTATGTATGTATGTATGTATGTATGTATGTATGTATGTATGTATGTATGTACGTACGTTCGACCAAGTCCGTTATACGTTATTCCATGAGAAAACATTGCGATTAGGTAATAAACGTTGTCCTAGAAGTGACTAGTTAGTCGCATCTTGGCACGGCATCGATCACGCCCCTTTTGCAAGTCCGGCTACGTTCATAACATAATTCAATGGCCTCGCGCTAGGCGTTTAATCATCGAGAAATCACAAGCGAGACGCTCCCACCCTCTTCTCATTATTTTCATCATTCTTTCCTTCTATTTTCTTTCTTTTTCTTTCCCTTCTTTCTTTTCTTTCTTTCTTTCTTCTTCTTCTTCTTCTTCTTCTTCGTTCCTTTTCATCTGACCTCTTCCTTATTCTTCCTCTTCCTCTTCCTCTTCTTCCTTCTCCTCCTCCTCCTCCTCCTACTTCTCTCTTATTCGTTTGTCCACGAACACGCGAGGAAAGAGACAGATGTGTTCGGTCTAGAGAGGATGAGTCCCCTTCTCTAATGTATTCTAATGCTATGCCGCCCCGACAATGAGGCACAACTCATCCACCTACACCTACTATGGCATCTCAGCATCGAGGTCAACCCAATGCTATCTCATCTTCTCAACGTTCTTCGACGAATCAACTAACATCCTTATGTATGCGTGAACTCCTTTCCACAATTAATAATTTCACACGACAAATCGATTATATATACATATATATATATATTTAAGATATTTTATAAAGATATTTTATTTATATATTATATATATATATATATATATATATATATATATTTTCTATCTAATCTAAATCGTGGAAAAAAAAGATTTAAATATAGATCGTATAGATCGATAGTTATTTTTTATTTTCATTGTAAAAATTCAATTTCTTTTCTCCATTTCGAGACGTTTCACGTTTATATTATTTCTCTTTCTCTTTCTCTTTCCTTTTTTTTATTTCTCTTTCTCTCTCTTTCTCGAAATTTATAACGCTATTACGTCCCATGAAGAACCTTTCGATTCGTCCTTTATTCTCTTTATCCTCTTTCTATCTGTTTGCGTTCTCCGTAGTATCTTTTTTTTTTTGTTTTCTTTAGAACGCAAGGACGAGCCTGGATGATGGAAACTTTTGCGTTTACGAAGAAGAGAAAAAAGAGAGAGAGAGAGAGAGAGAGAGAGGGAGGGGGATAGTGAGAAAGAGAAAGAGAGATTAGTTACGAAATTACTTAACGCCGTAGCTCTCGTAACGATTTACGAGCCATAGCCGATGCATCTGGTTCGAGTAAAGCGAAAAAATGGCCGGCATGCTTCTGCGTTTCGCAAACGACGTTCGAACGCCCAACCTTTTGAAAGTGACTGGGATATGTGCACGTGCTCTTCTTCCTAGTCTCCTACCTACCTACGTGAATTAAGCGCGAGCGGCCCCGAGATAAAGCGATACGTGTATTCTTACGAAACCGACGTCTCTCTTTCTATCTATTTCTCTCTCTCTCTCTCTCTCTCTCTCTCTCTCTCTCTTTTTCTTTTTCTCTGATCAAAAAGAGAGACAGAGAGAGAGAGAGAGGAGAGAGAGAGAGAGAGATAGACGGCGTAGGTGTAGGTAAAAAGATAGATAGAGAGAGAAAGAAAAAGAGAGAAGAGAGTTCGAACGATGACTGCAACACATAACGCAGTGCAATGCATGGGTGTAAGTTCAAACGGCTAGTAAAACCAGAAATGCAAGGCTGCGAAGAGTGAAGATGCAGGTTGAATCGAATAAAATATTTACAATTTGAGATGGAACAGTATGAATATGCTAAACGCATGCGTACGACCAATGCCGTTGTACGCTTTGCTTTATGTTTCTCGCGTTATCTTTTCTCTTTTTTTTTTTTTTTTTATTTTTAACGCTACACGATCGATTCGTTCAATTGCATTGACTATAAAAGCTAATCGTGTTATCGTAATAAATTTATTTGCGATAATTGTCGCATATTTTCTTTGAACTCGCATACGATCGATGATTTTGTCATAACTTTTATCGATAATCGGATATCAGGAAGTACGAATTCTTTTCTCCTTTCTTTTTCTCTTCCTCCTACAGTACGTCTGACAAGCATGATTATTAAGAGTTAATTTCAAATTGACGACCGTTCTTTAAAATATATATATATATATATTATTTATTAAACAGAAAAAGAAAGTACGGTTGTTTCAATGAAAAATAAAAGAAGAAAATGAATAAATAAAGAAACAGAAAAAAAAAAAGAAAGAAAGAAATACACAAAGCAATCAGATATTCATAGTCCCAGATTAGAATCGTGTTACGCAAAAAGTACGATCACGATACTCGTTCACGATATGCCTCGTCATTGGGTCCACAATGAGATGACCATCGGGTAAGAATCGTAAATGTTATGAATAGTTTCGCGTAACACGGATTTGATTATGGTTGACGCGCAGCGGGTGGGTGGGGGGTGGGAGGGGGGCAGTTGAGTCTTCGATTTAAAGTCGAGCTCTCATACGATTATCTTTCTCTATCGAGTACTATGAGAGACCGATGTTAATCCCCTTTTTTTTATTATTATTATTATTAAAGAAAGAAAAAGAGAGAGAGAGAGAGAGAGAGAGAGAGAGAGAGAGAGAGATGGAAAGAGAAAAGCACGACTTCGTCGTCACGATTCAAAGAATCCTACAACAGGTCCATTCACGCGCCGTTATTTCGAACACGTTTGAGAATATACAAGAGAGAAAGAGAGATGAATATATATATATATATATATATATATATATATATATATACGTGTGTGTGTTCCATGCGTAAGAGAGAGAGAGAGAGAGAGAGAGAGAGAGAGAGAGAGAGAGATCCAGCGGTCCGCTTTGTGGCATCGATAAACGGTTTATTGTGCTAAGCGTAAGCGTGCTCGAACTTTGAACTTAGCTTTCCTTTACGCACGCTCTATCCTGACGCCGGATAAAAAGGTATTTTGCTTGGACGTACCGACGTTCGCCATAGGAGGCGTTCGTAAACAAATAATTACAAGCGTCGCTCGAGCCGTCCTAACGCATACCAAATGGAAAGCGAGAATGGAATTTATGGTTGTTCCGAAGGAAGGAGAGAAGGAGGAAGAAAAAAAAAAAAGAAAGAAGAGAGAGATGATTAGAGACGAGTATTAGTCTGCGTTAAAAAGTAAGGAAAGAAGTAAGGAAAAAAAAAGAAAGAAAGAAGGAAACATCGTTGACGAACAAGCTCGCTAAGCGATCACGTCTATTAACTATGCCAGAATTCTAATTTGATTTCTAATTGATTTCCAAATGAAAAATATTTAGAAAGGTGGTGGTAGTGACACGTGACTAACAGGCAAGGAGTCATCGACGACGAAGACGATGAAGAAATTGGCATAAATTATGCATCTTACACACACACGCATATATATATATACATATATATTAGCTTGCGCGTGCGTGCATGCGCGCGCGCGTGTGTGTGTGTGTGTGTAATAAAAAGAGTCTCGTTCGTTGTTAATCAGGCCCGTCAGCGTCCTCTTCCTCTGTTAAATCAGCTGACTGACTGACTGACTGACTGTTAAGTTGGCTGGTTGGTTGGTTGGCTGGTTGCCTCCTCTTCTTCATCCCATCCTTCTCCATGACCTATACTATGGTAATTCGGCCCGAACGACCTCTTCGCTAACCTTTGATAATAACGGCGGCGCGAGTGAAAAGGCGGCATGTCGCGGAGGTGGTGCCGTAGCCGCGGGAGTGGCAACACGGCCAGATGAGCCTCAGGTGAGTCTCGGTTGAGGCATACAGGTGAACCAGGAACTCTGCCTGCCACCTCTGCCTTCTCTCGTGCCTCCTCCTCCTCCTCCTCCTCCTCTTCCTCGTCCTCGTATTCTTCTTCTTCTTCTTCTTCTTCTTCTTCCTCCGCCTTTTACGTTAGACCTTCGTTGTCTTCTATCTCCCTCTCCCTCTCTCCCTCTCTCTCTCTCTCTCTCTCTCTATCTCTATCTCTCTTTCTATTCTAACATATAGTTACATCGAGCCTCGCTCTTAACACAATTCGTATTATTTCCGGTTCGTCCTCTACGAGACTTCTTTTTCCCTTCTTAATTTTAAAAATTTATTAAAAAAAAAAAAAAAGAAAAAAAAAGAAAAACATCGTAGACCCTAAGAAAAAAAATATTTACGAAATTTTATTTGTTCTTACGGTTTTTGAAAGAAATTTCATTATAGCCAAAGAGAGTTTTCTATATGGTAAGAGAGAGAAAGATATATATATATATATATATATATATATATATATATATATATATAGAGAGAGAGAGAGAGAGAGAGAGAGAGAGAATCAACGATTTCCTTCGAGCAATCTTGAACGACGACCCTTACTCGCATAGACGTGCTCCTTCGACGAATCGATTTCTGATAATATCCGGCACGCGTCGTTCATCCGGGACTAACCAAAACGTCCAGCACGAATTTCGAGGAACGCGGATGTCTTCTCTCTTTTTTTTTTTTTTTTATATAAAATGCCCCGGGGAAGAATCCTTTATTATATTATTTTATCTCCATTTTATTTCATTTTATTTCATTTTATTTCATTTTATTACCCTTCTTCCGTTTTTATATTCATTCCTTCTCTCTCTCTCTCTCTCTCTCTCTCTCTCTCTCTCTCTCTCTCTCTCTCTTTCTCTCTCTCTCTTTTCTTCCTTATCGAAAGTGACCGACATTTCTTGTTTCTCTTTTCTCTATATTTTTATTGGCACGAATTAAGATGAATCCTTCTGTCTCTTTCCCCTTCCACCACTTCTCTCTCTCTCTCTCTCTCTCCTCTCTCCTCTCTCTCTCTCTCTCTCCCTCTCTCTGTCTGTCTCTCTTTTCTGAACTGCCGCGAGGACGTTCGCCCAAAGGCGGTCGCTTCTTCTTCGGGGAAGGATTAAATGTCGAGTTTGCCATACCACGTGCATAAGTTTCACTCGGTCGGTGGAGGACGATGGAATCGAGAGTCGGTCGATCGGGTCTACAAGTGCGAGCGAGAAAGAGAGAGACAAACAACAGAAATAGAAAGAGAGACAGACAGAAAGAGAAAGAGAGAAAGATAAGTTGTGAGAGAGGGAGAGAGAGAGAGAGAGAGAGAGAGAGAGAAAGGGAGTGAAAAAGAGAAAGAGAGAGAAAGATAGAGAGAGACAGAGAGAGAGAGAGAGAGAGGAGAGAGAGGAGAGAGAGAGAGAGAGTTAGAGGAGGAAAGAGAGAGAGAGAGAGAGAGAGAGAGAGAGAGAGAGAGAGCCGGCGCTCGTTCAAGCGGGGCTCTCATATACGATCTGGCACACTTCGTGCTGGCACACTCGGGGCACACGTACGCCGTAGCATCGCGCACGAGCTCGAAATTTACGGCACGCGAGCATACTCTTGGCACGGATGCAACGACGGAGGCCTACGAGTCTCTCTCTCTCTCTCTCTCTTAGAAAGAGAGAGAGAGAGAGAGAGAGAGAGAGAGAGACCGACTCTCGCGTTGTATCGAGAGAGATCCAGCCGCTCCTTCCTTCCATCCGAGCTGTGCTTACTGCTGCGACTTCTCTTCTCTTCTTCTCTCCTCCACCACCTCCTCCTCATCCTCCTTCTCGTCTCATCCTCCTCCTTCTTTTCCCTCGTCCTCCCTCTCTATGTTTGTGCGCGCATCTCTCCTTCTTTTTTGTTGCGCAACCCACACACACACACACACACATACACGCGCTCGCGCGTTCGCACACGCACATACACACACACAGAAAGAGAGAGAGAGAGAGAGAGAGAGAGAGAGCTCGAAGAAGTAAGATCCAGATGGTTAGATAGATAGATAGATAGATAGAGAGAGGAGACCGATGTGCACCAGCTGCACCCAACTCTAACTCCTTACATCTACCGGGTATATAATACGCGTCTCCTTACCCTACATCTTTGCCCCACCTCCTCCTCCTCCTCCTCCTCCTCCTCCTCTTCCTCCTCCTCCTTTTCTAACTCCATCTCGTTTTTCTTCTTCGACGACGCTTTCCGTTCCTTTTGCTTTTTTCTTCTTCTTCTTCTTCTTTTTTTCACTTTTATTTTTATTTTTATTTTTATTTTTATTAAACCATACACAAGCCGGCTCGCTTACGACACACCACAACCGCGATGTGTACGCCGTTCTGATTAATGGTACACCCGGTTTGTCCACTCTCCTCCTCCTCCTCCACCTCCTCCTCCTCCATCACCTTTTCCTACCATCTCCTCCTTCTTTCCCGGTGCATTGTCGCTGCACCAAAGGCGGCTGCATAAATTCGGATTCCACGAAGAATTTCGCCTTACAGCCGAAACGACACGAACGACACAACGAGGAGATACGAGATGTGGTGGTATTACCCTTTTTCCCCCCCCTTCTCTTATTTTCTTTTTCCATCGAAACTCTTCTTCTTCTTCTTCTTCTTCTTCTTCCTCTTTTTTTTCTTCTTCTTCTTCTTTTTCTTCTTCTTATTCTTTTTCTCTTTCTTCGTCTTTCTACGTAAGAGCCGCGCGTGGAGACGAACGTTAATTAATTTCGAGCCTCTCGGAAACGCGACGTTCGTGCATGCGTGCATGCGTCGTTTCTACCATAAGTACCCCGCGCATGCAATGAACAAAGCACGTTACGCCTTTAACAGCGTTTAACCTTTTCAAAAGAGGAAATAAAGTCGCCGCTTTCCATTTGCACGAGTTATAATACTTTCATTCGTCCTTTATTCCGAATATTTTTTTCTTCTTCTCCCTCTTTTTTTCATATTCTCTCTCTCTCTCTTTCTCTCTCTCTCTCTCTGTCTCTCTCTCTCTGTCTGTCTCGCCCCCAATTTTTCCTTTCCACCCGTTCCCCTACCCTTTCTTTCCGCGATAAAAGAAGAATAAGAAGAGGAAGAAGAAGTAAAATAAGAAAAAAAAAAAAAAAAAAGATAATAATCGTCGCACCGTTCACGTTTAATAATAGCAGATTAGTAATTTCCTCGTTGGTATAATAATAGAAATGAACTTGTCGTTACATGCATACATGGAATGCTAATGTTTTAGCCGAAGCGTAAAGTATTTCCAACGAAACGGTGTAAAGGGGAGCGAGCGGGGGATGGGCGTTCAAACCTCACGCGTTAATCGATACCGAGTAATGAGAGAATTATTGGACCGCAACGACGGATAACTACGGTACTTTAGATTTCATTATCTTAATCTATTACGGACAGAGCGTGAAATGATTATTTTCCGTAACGGAAAACAATACCGAGAGAATTTTCTTCGATCGTTACAAACTGATCAGATCAATTGTAGGATTGCGTTTAATTAACGACGTTCAAATTTTCATGATGTTTATAAGCCAATCCCTATATATACATACATATATATATATATATATATTTTTTTTATTATGATATATTTGAAATAGTCGAAAAGTTAAAAGTCGTAAATGACTTAATTAAAGATTTTCGCGAAAGGTATAGTCGTCGGTTCCGTCGTTACGATTTAGAAACGTTTAGAATGGAGGCGACGTAATAGCGACTACGATGGTACTTAAGAAGAAGCCTCACGATTGAGCGATCTTCGTAAATCCTCGAAAGAACTTTCACCGATGGATGGCTAGGTACGACGTATCAACGCAGAAGAAGAAGAGGAGGAGGAGTCTCGGACGAGTGACGACGAGAAATAGAAACAGAGAAGGAGAAAGAGAGAAAGAGAAAGAAAAAGAGAGAGAGAGAGAGAGAGAGAGAGAGAGAGAGAGAGAGAGAGAGAGAGAGAGAGAGCGTTAAAATTAACTTTGCACGGTTCGAGAGAGTCGAGTTCTCTTCCGAGATGTTGCACGCGAGAGTCTCGTAAGATTCGGTAAAACAGCGCGTGGGTGTAGAGAAAGAGAAAGAGAGAAAAGGAAAGAAAGAAAGAGAGAGAGAAAACTATATTCGCTCGTACACGCTCGAAACCAAGCTATTCCATAATTGGCTCTCATCTGGAGAAACACAATCCGATCGTTACCTATTCGTTATCCGCAATCTCGGGGATCACCGTAGTTGGCAACAACGTGCTCATGGGGTAGACGCGTGCTGTGACATCCCTCGCATAACGAAGTAAATCAGTCGTGTCTGCGAGTTACCGGCGTAGTCTCTTCTCCTGTCGTTGTCGTTGTTGTTGTTGTTGTTATTGATAATAGTAGTAGTAGTAGTAGTAGTAGTAGTATTAGTAGTAGTAGTGGTAGTGGTGGTAGTAGTGGTGGTGATGGTCGTGCCGTGCCTCGAGATATGCCGAATGCTGAAGGAAGAGGAGAAAGGAAAGAACGAAGAAAATCGGGAGAGGGGGAAATCGCTAGAGATAGATAGAGAGAAAAACAGAAAGAGAAAGAGAGACAGAGAGAAAGAGAGAGAGAGAGAGAGAGAGAGAGAGAGAAGACTGAGGTCCCCCTTGCATGCGGAATCTTAGTATTCCTCTTGCGTCAAATGTTAACTCGTGCCACTAACTATGCCGCTCGCTCTACTCTACTCTACTCCACTCTACTCCACTCTACTCCACTCTACTCTAGTCTACTCTTTCTCTCTCTCTCTCTCTCTCTCTCTCTCTCTCTTTCTCTCGTTCGCTCGTTCGCTCGTTCGTTCGCTCGTTCGCTCGTTCTCCTTCTCGTCCGAGACGTCGTTCCTTACTTTTCCTTCCCCGGCCGGCGAGCAGCGATATTATGGAAATTCAGATAGACCCCGATGTAGTAACGATCGACGTCTCGTATTTGTATCGAGAGACCGTTCCGCGGATAGAAGCTAATCATTATCGTGCTCCTGGATATATTTAGATCCGTCGATATCGTCGAAGAACGAACTATATGTTCCGAACGAGCATTATTGGCTCGTGTATAAACGTATACGACAGGTTCTTTACCGTATACCTCTTAAGATCGATCGAGAATTATTATTACTCGTCCGTATAATAATCGAATGAAATGCAAAGGAAAAAGAACGAAAAAAGTAGAAAGAGAAAAGAAACCAAAAAAAAAAAAAAGAAGCAAAAAGTAAAGGAAAGGAAAGGCAATTGTTACGATTATGTGCTTGTGTGTAGGCGAGATAGATAGATGGATAGATAGATAGATAGATAGATAGAGAGAGAAGAACGAAATCGAACGAAAAAAAAAAAAAGGAAAAATAAAGAAATATTTCATTTCACTTTCCTCCTTCGCTCGATCGAGTGAATAATCCCATTAAAATCGTGTTATCCTCGATGGACCCTTGGGTACGGCGCAAGAGACTCTTCTTAAGCCTCGAGGAAGAATCTACGAACGTTTATCACGAGGACAGGACAGTGGATAGTCGGTATCGAGGGGTATAAGGAAAAAGAGAGAGAGAGAGAGAGAGAGAGAGAGAAGAAGGGAGGAAAAATGAAAAATGAAAAAGGAAAGAAAAGAATAATGAGAAAAAAGTATGAGGGTTGGGTGGATAGTAAGTGTAGGGTTATACACATCGAGCTCGCTATTTGTCACCCGACTCCGGTCTATCTACAACCTGTATCGAGAGCTTTTATCGTCGTTGTATGTACGTAGGTGCGCTGGTAAACGCGGCTGATCTTACAAAATGCTAAGAGGAAAATGGTAAGAGAGAGAGAGAGAGAGAGAGAGAGAGAGAGAGAGAGAGAGAGAGGAGAGAGAGAAAAGAATGAGAGGGCCAGTTTTGCCGACGGTAGCCGATCTTATCTGTATGTCTTCTCATTCCTTATTTCCTTCCTTCCTTCCTTCCTTCCTTCCTTCCTTCCTTCCGAAGTTCGCGTTATCCTTTGCTAGAATAAATTCAATACTGAATGGATATCGTGCCGACAAAGTGGTTCGTATAACTGCAAACAGTTAGACTCGTTAAATCATTTCCATGGAAATGGATTTCTAGCCGTCTTTGAACGAACAAAGCTATACGTCTAGGAAGAAGAAGAAAGAGTTTCTTTTTTTTTTTTTTTATTCGCCTGGGTATACGTACGTTACATCAAAGAAGCAAAAAAAAATATATATATATATATATATATATATATATATATATATATAATATATTTACTTGAACGTTAGATTTCGTAAGACCGATGATTCGAGATAAAATAGATAAAAACAAAAAAACGGTCATGCCATGTCCGTACGCAAAGATGACGTTGGAGGGGGTTAAGAAAGGAGGAAGAAGAAGAAGAAGAAAAATGGAAAAGAAAAGAAAAAGGAAGAAAAAAAGATAAGAAAAGTGCATTATGTTCGAGTCCGAGTATCTTTTGAAACGTTGCGGGGGAAAAACCCAACTTTAACGGTTTGATCCCACGTGCTCACCTTAGATGGCGATATGCATGTATAAAATTTCGTTGCGCTCGGGACTCGACGGGAGTCCAATTATGCATCTGAGCCGGTGCAATTTTGCAATGGCGGCAATGAAATCCTAATGACGATCGCTGTCAACTCTTTGCACAGCTCTACGTGGAGTTTAAGATCGTAAAATTCAATCTTGCCGTAACGTTGTGGGAGAGAGAGAGAGAGAGAGAGAGAGAGAGAGATTTTACATGCAAAACAAATGTTTATAACGACCGAAATGTTTGTACGATCTCTTCCCTGTGATCAATAACTTTTTACCTTAATGAAATGTTGCCACCGTACACATATTATGATTTAATCTTGATCTACGATAATTCTTTGTGTTTAACGTTTGAAGAAAGAAAGAAAGAAAGAAAGAAAGAAATAAAAAAGAAGAAGTAGAAGAAATAGATGATATGAAAAAAAAAAAAAAAAAAGTATAAACTCGGAGTATTTATGATAATGATGATAATAATAAATAATAATAATAATAATAATAATAATAATAATAATAATAATAATGGCGAGGACGATAATGATCTTCATCAGACACGGTCTCGATCGTTCTCACGTTTTACACGATCTCTTAGCTTTTATTGCCTTCGTGGACTCGCTCATCGCGATCGACAAAGCGGCGCATATTTCCACGCAAGAACGTGCACGCTTTTCCCACGTCCTAGCAAGTGTGTACCTGCGTTACTCTCGCACCCCATCGAGAGAGTTAATCGTTATCGAAGACTACTATACCGTTCCTCTCTCTCTCCCTCTCTCTCTCCCTCATTCTCTCTTCGTCCGTGCGTGTCTCTTTCTATCCTTCCATTTATCGCGATGGTACGACGTACGACGCGCCATAGCTGGAAAAATTTTTTCCACAATTTTCTATGAGAGTTTGGATCGTCAACGTTTTAGATCGTATCAGGGCTTTAGCGTCGATGGTTCCTCGTCTTGTAAATTTACTAGGAAAAGATCGATATCCGTGTTCCCTGCCATGGCAAAGATGTCGTCCCGTAGTTTATACGAAACGATCGGCTCGTCGATCGACGTGCCTCGTGTACGCGCTTTCTGGAAAAGCGCGGAAGAGACGATAACGGTAGATATGCTTCTTCACGGTGAAAGGTCGACGACGACGACGACGACGACGACGATGCGGCTTTACGTCAATTACATTGATATAGTGTCCACCACTCTCCCTCCCTCCCTCCCTACCTACCTACCTACCTACCTACCTACCTATCTACCTCCCACCCACCCACCTTACTGCTCACCGTTTCTCTTTATCCTTCTTGCCACATGCTTTCATTCTATCTTTCTATCTATCTTTCTCTCTCTCTCTCTTCAACTTTTAAAGACTCCTCCCAGTCTTTCCAGTAAGTTATTTTTCTTGATGCCTGCCGAGCTTCGCGGCGGCATCACCTGGAGATCCTCATAACCTCCGCAGAACTATAAATTCCCATCTAGGAATGTCGCGATACTGGTTGGTTTTCATCGTTATCGCCAACTTTTATCTAGATGAAACGTATCCTCGCTATCCTCGATCATCAATAATTCGTCAGATGACAAACACACACACACACACACACACACACAACACACACGGACAGAGACAAAGAAAGATCGTAAGTTGAGATCGTTGTAGACCTTTTTCTTTTTCGCGATGACATTTCTTTCCTTTTCGGTTCACCTCTTATTTATTTATTTTTTTCTCTTCTTTTCTAATTCCTTCCACAATGACTTCGAAATAGCAGATACGAGTGTGGAAAGATTTAGTTTCGATCGAAAATTTCTTAATGTAACGCGGTCGTGGGTGGAGCGGGTTGCGGGTTGCGGGTTGGGGGTTGGGGGTTGGGGGCGGGGGCGGGGAGGGGTTGGTTTGAGCGCAAGATTACGTGAAAGTAAACGGAAGGTAAGTAGATAATCGGTTTTACAAGCGCCAAAGGCAAGCGTAGAGCGTGTTTGTATTCCGGCAAGAAACGTTCGACTCTGCGTGGCGCCCCATGCATCATATTCTTACGTCGATAACTCGCCGCGCGGTGTTTGCTCTGGTGGCACGGCAAGAAAAGCATTTCGCTACCGGCCGGCACACAGCCGGCCCTTCCTGTCCAAGTAAGAAAACTTGATTAATAACGGAATAATAATACCTTCTCCATTCCCGGCCGCACAATGTTGTAAATATCACCTTAGCTAAAACGTTTTTATTCTTATGTCAGCCGTAACACGGGTTTAGCGCGTTATCGCAACACGCGTCGCATTAAAGCCGATCGAGTTTTGGTTTTTTTTTTTTCCTTTCTTTCTTTCTTTCTTTCTTTTTTTTTTTTTTTTCTTTTCAGACTCGCCTCTTCCTCCCTTTTATTCCGTACGACATTACTTTCAGTAGTTCGAATCGGGTGGCACGCGTGACGTGGTTCCAACGATCCTTGAAAAGTATCACGACGTATATTATCTTTAACGATTTGGTTATCTTATAGTTGGTAGAAAATTTCGCTGCGTTTCTTTCCCTCCTCCTCCTCCTCCTCCT
>OU964981.1:3440211-3447711 GCA_918808275.2 Dolichovespula sylvestris
ATTCATTCGGATTCGTATGATCGATCATAGATCTTCAATAATATCGAAGATCGCGAATCCGGGATAATGGACGTATATAAAAGGACGGAAATGGAAGGATTCCGATGGCGTATGGCAAGTTTGTTGCGCCGTATAACACAGCACGTCCCGATATGTAAATCTATGTGAAGGTCGTGTTAAACGAAGACAACGAAGTTGTTTTCTTCGGTAGGATCGGATGGAATGTCCGGTTAACGGTACGGCGTACGCACGATGCCGGACGCATCCTGCTCGATCAGAAAATTCAACGAGAGGTCATGACGTTTCGCGGAATGTCAGCACCTTCTTTCCCCCTCCCCCGTCCCTTCCCTCTCCTCCATCTCTCTCTCTCTCTCTCTCTCTCTGTCTCTTTTCTACGATTATGTCGCGCCGTAGGTGAATCCTTATCTCAGCAGAATCGACGGTCATGGGGTTAAGCGTATTGCTGGAAATAGAGACTCTGAACATGAGTGTGACCAAGAGAAAGAGCTCGAGAGAAAGAGAGAGAGAGAGAGAGAGAGAGAGAGAGAGAGAGAAGGGGGAGAAGAGACGTTGAAGATTACGCGCGAAGATATGGCCTTCCTAGACGGCGAAATTCAAATGAGCCGCGGTACTGAATCGAAGGAGAAGTTGGCGCTGGATCAGTTACACCGCGTTTGGTATCTGATGGTGGAAACTGGAACCATAGGACGAGCCTGTCGGTAACGTCTCGCTGTAACCGAGTGTGTAACGCGCGTGTCGTTTGTTTTATAAGCCAAGTCGGAGTTACAATAGTTGTCTACTCACCCTCTTTTGCTTTTTTATCGAGCCTTTCAAACCGGTTCCCAACGAACGTACAAACGTACAAACGTACGTACGTACGTACGTACGTACGTACGTACGACACTTGGCCTCTCTTCAAGTGGAAGAAACTCTCTTTAACTCCCGAGAGCTTAAAACCCCGTCGCGTTATACCTAAAAACGTATAATACTCTATAAAGGTACTGATCCAAACGATTTTCTCTTGATCTTGATGATGGATTTAAGAAATAGTAAAAGGAGAAATCACTTGGGCGACCGTATTTTATCTGTATACGATTATTTGCGCAATATAAGACGGGTTTTACTCAACGTGCCAGATTGAAACGTTAACCCTTAATTAGCGGCAAACTCTCTATAGCGACCGAACAACTAACCGACGACGGATAGCAAACGTAAGACGGACGGACCCTAACAGCCGCTAACTATGTTATAATCGTTTCTCGATTATCATCGCTCCTATGTTCACCTACTTGTTTCGTAATAAT
Source organism: Dolichovespula sylvestris (assembly GCA_918808275.2). Lineage (NCBI taxonomy): Eukaryota > Metazoa > Arthropoda > Insecta > Hymenoptera > Vespidae > Dolichovespula > Dolichovespula sylvestris. Next base: position 3,441,516 of record OU964981.1, read on the forward strand.
TTCATTCAATCGTTTAAACTTCTTCCTTTCCTTTTTTGTCTTTCCCTTTCTTTCTCTCTTTCTATCTTTTCTCGCTTCGAAGATCCATCTAACGGGGGTCTTTTTAAATTCACGGATTAAGAACATAAATCACCGAATTGAGAATACAAACGATAGATTTATTCGTTGCCGTTATTTTAACACGAACATATATATATATATATTTATATATGTATATAAGACCTAAGATCACCGATGAAATATCGCGATGAAAAAGAAGATTTTATTAAGATAGAGACGATCTCTCCTCTTTCAGTTTACCCGTATGATATCACGCGAGGCATGATGCGATCGATATACATAAAATATTCAGGTAATATATTTATATGGATACATATGTACACCATGTATACGTGCAATTTCGTAGCTCACTTAGCAGACACGAGCTGGGGTATCGTAATGGTCCTTCCCATTAAGACATTAAGAAATATCGACACTCGTAACTCTAACGTACGGATCATCCGCTCTTTTAAGAGATGTAAACGATCTCTTCTTTCTCTTCTCTCTCTTTCTCTCTCTTTCTCTCTCTCTCTCTCTCTCTCTCTTGGTATGTACATATATTTGTGTGTATGTGTCTATTTGCATATATATATATATATATATATATATATATATATATATATATTCACGTTGTTGCTCGCTCTATAACATAGATATTTACGACGATCGTGGATTTCGATTAGATTTATATCCGTCGATCGAGAAGAGATTTACGTTCGAAAAGAAAAGATCTCTCGCGTTTAAAATCGAGAATCCTATGTGTTTAGCGAGTCGATTACAACGACGTCGATACTGTATGAATGAGAAAGAGAGAAAGAGAAAGAGAGATAGAGAGAGAGATAGATCGAGGCAAGGACGAATTCAACGAGGACGGCCACGTTCATAATTTCATTTCTAATCGTTTCTTCGTCGAATTTCTACGTTGTTTAAAGTGCATAAACGTAGAGAACGACGAGAGAAAGAGAAAGAGAGAGAGAGGAACGAAACTAATTTCGCAAAATAAATCGAATATTGTTTAAACGAGGAATAAGAAGTTTAAATTAGACGCCGTAACGTCCTAACTGTACGTAAGAAGTATATGTATGCTTGATTATTGTACGGTTATATACGGGATAATACCAAAGAAAACGGTTGATTGGCGGGGATCCAATCGGCGAAACCTGGCACGTGTAGAGGTATCTCCGATCCAGGATTTACTTTACAGGTGGTGCCGCGTACGTGACCCCTCCACGTACGTACGTCCAACTTAAACCTCGTCTATCCTTCTCTCTTATAACCGGAGAAAGAAAGAAAGAAAGAAATAAAGAAAGATAGAGAGAGAGAGAGAGAGAGAGAGACAATAGTGATTCTAACATGCAACATATATAGATATACAAACACATACATACATACATACATACATACAAATGTACATATATATATATATATATATATATATATATATATATATAGGCTTAACCCACACACATTTATATCTATCGATTTTTCTTTCTATCTCCATCTTCTTCTTAACTGTATCTTTTCCTTAATTCTCTCTTTCTCTTTTTCATTTTCTCTCGTGAAAATATTACGATTGTTAGAAGGAGAAAGAGAGAAATAGAGTGAGAGAGAGAGAGAGATGGTAGAGGAGAACAGAGAGAAAGGGAAGAACGGTGGAACGGGTCCGAAGTCATCGAGGAGGAGACCGTACCGTACCACCCCCACCTATAAGCGAGAGAGAGGCTATTTTACCGCTAGTCCAAGGCAAGATAGGATGACCTACTTTGACAGGCTCCTCCTAAGTAGAGGGGCATCCAGTGCGGCGTTGATTTCTAATCGGAAAAGTCGCTCCGTTGGCTCGTCGACCGAAACCGGCCAATCCGCTGCCGTCCGCGCCGCCTCACCTTCTTCTTCTTCACTTCTCTTCTCTTCTCTCTCTCTCTCTCTCTCTCTCTCTCTCTATCTTTCACTCTTTGCATCGAACGTACCAAGCGAAAAAGTGATCCGTCCAATCCGGGTGCATCCCGATCCGCGCCCGCTACTCTTAAAAAGCATTTTGCATGCATTAAATCCGACTTCGATCTGTCAGATTGTTCTTCTCGATTGTTTTTCTTTCCTTTCTTTTTTTTCTTTTTTTTTTTTCTTTTGTCTTTTACTTTTTTATCGATACGACAAACGAATCTTGCAAGACGATACGACCGTTTTGTATTCTACTTAGTTTGACGTTCTGTCGTGTCTGTTTTTTTTTTTTTTTAATCCTTCTTTTTCTCTTTATTTCGTTTCCTTCTTCTTCTTCTTCTACCTACTCCTATCGATTTTAATCTTACTTTTAAAACGTCAGAATTATCGATACCTCGCAACGATCGTACATACTTCCGTGAAAAATCTATCGAAACGTCACGCACGCTTCGCGCCTATTTCAAAATCGAAATCGAATCGATTTTCCTCGCAATAGAGACTTTGCAATTATTTCCATTAGATTCAAATACGATCGATAGATAATATCATATCATATCGATTCATTCCTTTCTTTCGTTCATTACCTTTCGTTTCCTTTAACCTTTTCATCGTTTCGTTTACTATCAAAAAATACGATCGCAACGAAAATGAGCAACGAAAATAATCGTCGATGACGCGCGCGATTGTCGTATCGATTAATCGACGAATAGATCGAGTTCCGGATACTCTCAGAGACGCCGATAACCCTTCTCTTGTATTTCTTTTTTTGTTTTCCGTTCTCTTTCGATCCATCGTGAAATTTTCTTTTCCTTAGCAAAACTTTCGTTAACGAATGTAACAATTAAGAGAGATCGCTTATAATTCTAAGATTTTAGATTTACCTTACGGACGGACAGGTCCGTGGGAAACGATCCGTTGGTGCCAAGATGGTTAGAACAACCTCGGACCCGCTCGAATAACCGTTGTACGTCGTTAAAGACGCGTCATTAAGGTTAAACGCTCTCGAGAAGAGAATTAGCCGATTCTACTATATCCATTTACTTCGAGTTAGGTCGAGAAAACGAGAGAGAGAGAGAAAGAGAGAGAGAGAGAGAGAGAGAGAGATCCTTGTCCGATGCAAAGTAACGAATTAATAATGTAGGCCGTTGACGTATTACGAGGTGATCTTTCTTTTTATTTATACTATGTCGCCTTTAAGATCGAAACTAATATTAACCCTTTTCTAGATCGATACATTAAATATTTATTTTATCTTCATTTACGATCATTTTTTGTTTCTTTCCCAAGACTCGAGCGTTCGGACGTTATTAAGCGTCCTTAATTCCTTTGATATAATAATAATCGTCGTGAAGTAAAATATCGTTTACGTCGTAACGGGTCAATATTTTATCCTAGAATATTGGTATTCTATTATTATTTTAATTTCATTACACAAATATATCTACACACATATATATATATGTGTGTGTGTGTGTGTGTGTGCGTGTGCATTTCTTAACTTTCTAAAATAAAATGTCACATATGATTAAATTTAAATATAATTCTTAATTAATTCACTACATATATATATATGTGTGTGTGTGTGTGTGTATGTGTGTATGTATATATGTATATATATATTGTATATACATGCGTATACTGTGTAGATTTATGAAACCGCGAATTCAATCGACATCTAATTACGAGCGAACGATAATATTTCTTCAGGGCAAATCAAAGTCCAAAGCATTGCGTAGTCGAGAATAAGAAGACGAAATGGATGAAGAAGACGAAGAAGACGAAGAAGAAGAAGAAGAAGAAGAAGAAGAAGAAGAAGAAGAAATAGAATCGATAATAATTTAACCGAGTCTCTCGCGCTTGTGCAATCGTCCATCGGACTCGCTCGCTCGTTCGCTCGCGCGCCCGAGCGTTCATGGTATCATTCGTCGAAGGATCGAGCATTCAGGACCTCGAGCATTAATCTTTCCTCTCTTTCTCGGCTATTCCGATCGAACGTTTCGGACGAGTAGACAGGGTACTCCATGACGGGAAATGTCGAGGTCCTCGTCGGCTGGGAATGAGTTTGCTGGTTTCCTCCCACAAGACAGCTCTCTCTCTCTCTCTCTCTCTCTCTCTTTCCGTCTTCTATCTTTCGTATTCTCTCTCTCTCTCTTTCGATCTTGCACCGTTCTTCTTTCGGGTTCTTTGGCCGGCCTGTCAGGAGCTCGCGACTATTGTTTTACCTACGGCGAATCCTCGTTGCGGCAATTTCCTCCTCTTAACGTCACGATCTTTCTTAGATGAAGAGGAGACTAAGGCCTGGACACGAGTTTACACGTTGGACCGGCATTTCGAATATAAAAATGATCCTTCTATACACATAATGAATATCTCAATATATATATATATGTGTATATATATATATATTATATATATATACATTTACATGTGTCTTACGTGTATGTGCGCTCGTGTGTGGAAGCTGATGTTCACGATCAAAAAAAAAAAAAAAGAAAAGAAAAGAAAAGAAAAGAAAAATAGATATCTGATAAAGCGGAAAGAGTTAGTGAAATATATTTTTCTTTTCTTTAGATCAATTTGTTCTGATAAATTTCACTAACTCCTTCCGCGTTATCAGATATCTATCTTGGGAACATTACAAAAACGGAGAATTCGTCGACATTATCCGATTTAAGAGGAGTGATTAAAGTGGTCCATGAAAAACACAGGGTAGACGGTTAATGATGATTGGCTGCTGTCATTGGCGTACAATTATCGCCAACTGTCTTGACGTTTGCTGGAAGAGAGGCACGGGCCTAATGGCCTGGCAAACGTTTGATGAGAGCCGTGCCGGTTGCAGGGTGCGATGATAAGCGAGAGATAACGTGAAAAGAGAAAGAGAGAGAGAGAGAAAGAGAGAGAGAGAGAGAGAGAGATGAACGACTTGCTAGCTGGTTGGCAGCTTGGCTTGGCTTGGCTTGGCTTGGCTTGGCTTGGCTTGGCTTGACTCGACTTGGCTTGGCTTGGCTTGGCTTGGTTGCTTGGCTTGCTGGCTGGCTTGAGGCAAGGCGCGAGTTTGCACGACGAGCGTGCGAGCCCCGTGTATCATCGTGAATAGGGAGCAATCAGATATCATTAGCCTTTTTACCGAGGCCGTCGTAGTACCGCAAGGCCGTCCGAGACTTTCCCACGATCCTTGCAGGTGCATCGATTTCTTATCGATCGTCCCTTTGATGTTTCCTCGATCATCCCTTTTCGCGTCTAAATCCTATACGCGAGTAAGTCGATGCGTCGGACAATTCCTCTCCTTCTCCTCCTCCTTCTTCTTCTTCTTCTTCTTCTTTTTTTGTGTTCGTATACTTTTTCTCTTCTTTTATTTCTTCCTTTTTCTTTCTTTTCTTTTTTTTTTAATTAATTTTAATTTTTGTTTCTCCCTCGCCCTCTCTTCTCGCCATCGACCTCGATCATCGAAATCAACGATCCAGTAATAAATTCGCATATCTAACGGGAAATATTGCATCTCAAACGATCACAATTTCACTGCAGTATATAATTTATTATTATTTCTTTTTTTTCCCGATCGATACGTAATACGATCGATCACGATCGTATACTCGCCATTTCGGGATCTACCGTATGGATGATGTATCTTATCAGCGTCGTGCTCGATCGCACCTGTTTAACATTAAGCTTCGATTCGTTGATAAGTATCGAATGGCGATAAGGATCGTAGAATTTCGTTTACGATAGAAATACATGCGTTTGTTTGTAAATAAGACAAATATATATATATATATATATAATATTTTTATTATAGTATCAATGATCGTCGCAATGATTCGATTAATGTTTCGTGTATATATACACACACACACACACACGCGCGCGCGCGCGCACTCACGCACGCACATATATACATGTATGAATTTACGGCTAGAATATTATACTCCTTGTTCGCGATTTTCTTGTATTTTCCAAAGAGGGAAGATAAGAACGTAAGAATGCATACTATATATAGTTATTTATGATCTTTTAGGTGGGAAAATAGTTGGTGCGTCGCGATGCGTGTCGCCTCGCTTTCGCCATGATATATGACGCTTATTTTAGAAGCGAGTCTTCCTTAAATGCCCGGTAAATAACGCGAGACGTCCAACGAAGAACCGTCGATTTCCCCTTCTGATGGCCATTGCCGCGAAAAATTGTCTCTCTCCTTTTCTCCTTTTATTACGTTTTATTTTCT
>OU964981.1:3455211-3460211 GCA_918808275.2 Dolichovespula sylvestris
GAAGAAAATACTCCATGTATTTAATTGCGCCACGCGTAATTTGACAAAAACAAACGAAAAAAAAAAAAGAAAAAGAAGAATTAATAATCTTGAATCTTTTGATAGGTACCGAACGAATGAGAGAAATAAATAAATATATATATAAATATATATATATATATATATAGAAAAGAGTAGATCCGATCGATCAGATCGTACGATCGTTGATATCTCAAATATAAACGTTAACGTTAGATCCTCGACCGATAAGCCTAAGGGGGTTTTCAAACAATATATATATATATATATATATATATATATATATATATATATATATATATACACGAGATACTACAACTAGACGAAAAGAGACGAGACGAGGATGATCCTTTGGATCCTTGTACCATATATCCTGTGTAACCTCGTCCACGTAGACTCAGCGGTCGTACCTGTCTCTCTATCTCTTTCTCCCTTTACCACACACCACCGATGTGGTCTGTGCTTGCAACGTCCTGCTTCTGCTTCTGCTGCTGCCTGCAAAGCGACCTACCGTTATGCGGTTAACGAGCTACCACCGCTATGCACCGACCACACGGTATATCCTCCATTGCGCATGCACGAAATGTAAACGTGGGAACCGGAATTGGTAGCTTGGCTAGAAGAGGAACGGAGAAAGAAAGAAGAAAGAGAGGGGGGGAGGGGAGGAGTAAATCTAGTGGGACCTCGAAGGTGCACGTCGTAGGTGCACGTCGAAGGTGCACCTTTAAACGTCCGTGAAGCTTTCGAATCGTATCGTCCTCCTTCTCCTCCTCCATCTTCTCTTGAATCGATCAAATTAAAAAAAAAAAATGAAAATAAAAAAATACAAACAAAAAAATCACTGAACATCACCCAAAGATATGTGTATATATATATATATATATATATATATGCATATATGTACGTATTATCGATTTTCATTATAAAACGAATTCACGTCGTTTATTAACTTCATCATCCTTCCCTATTTTCTGTTCTAGGTGAGTTTTGCAACAAGTAGGAGTAACACGTTTCTTCCTTTATATAATCGTGACTTTTTGGTAAGTAGTTAGAGGACTCGTTAATTTTATAACGTACCGTACGAATGGTGGTGTTAAACGCAGCATACGCGCGAAGTCGTTTCTAACGATAGTCAAACAATTTTATCCTTCGTGATAGATTATTCGAGATCGCGCGTTCCGTCTTCTTTGCGTTTAAAGATACTACTACTCGATGAAATAAAGAGAAAGAGAGAGGGAGAGAAAGAGAGAGAGAGAGAGAGAGAGAGATAGTGGTATTGAGGAAGTTACACAGGTGCAGTTGTACCGTACTATTTCTTGAGTATATATATATATATATATATATATATATATATATATATATATATCCTTTCGCTTGAGTCAAATAATCGCACGAATCCTTGTTAAGGATTTATCGGTGACCTCGTGTGTTTCTATCTCTCTCTCTCTCTCTCTCTTTACATCTTCCAAAGAAAAACGAGTGGGGATATCCTACGTGGATGGATTCGCCTTGAACCAATCCGTATACATCTGCCCTTTCTCCTTGTCGTCTATTTTTATATTTGAGTAAAATTTAACTGAGACATACATATATATATATATATATATATATATATATATATATATATCGAAGAGAATCGATATCTCTTTCCCCATAGGGAAAAGTTTGTTATACAAATTACTGATTACAGAGTAGATAGATGGATGGATGGATATATAACTTGCGGGTAGAGATTTATCGGTTAAGCACATCTCGGCTACGCGATGTTTCATTGTAACAAAAAAAAAAAAAAAAAAAAAAAAAAAAAACAGGGAAAAAAAAGAAGATAGAGAAATAACATAAAAAAAGGAAAAATAAAATAAAATAAAATAAAATAAAAAGAAAAGAGAAGAAAAGAATCGAACCGAACGAACGCAGAATGAAAAGATTCCAATCTTAGATGCTTTGTTGAGATGATTACACCTTTGCACTCTCAACGTCATATCTAGAAATTATTATATACAACATATATTTTCCTTTTGCAAAGGTATCATCAAGATCGTCGTCGTCATCATCATCATCATCATCATCATCATCATCTTCATCGTCATCGTCATAATCGTCGTCGTCATCGTCGTCGTCATTATCATGAAATCGAAATCATCTCGATAAACCTTGAATATCACTGGCCTATCCTTTTCGCAGATTTATCTTTTCAGTATATCGATCGTTTCTAAGAGACGAGAGCGTCAGTCACGACGAGTTTGACGTACAAGAATGGTCTTGAAAACTCGAATGGTACTCGGATTGGTAGTGCGGATTCGACAGAAATGCTTAGGCTATATTTGTAATATGTAGTACGCTAAAGGAACGAAGAAGTTATCCCGTCTTAAACGGGGATTCAAGAGCGTTGGTTTCTTTTCTTTGATTCGAAAAAAAGGTCCGGCGAACGTTTAGAGCCTTAGCTTCTAGTCTCGAAACAACAATCGCTCCTCCTCCTCCTCCTCCTCCTCCTCCTCCTCCTTCTCCTCCTCTTTGGTGGAAGTAGCGATCCAAGAGAACGTTAAAACTTGTCGATAGGACAAGAAAGCATGATGATATCCAACGTCGATACCAATACCATCGTACCCTTTACAGATAATGTCATAATAATTCACCGATATGGCGATACATCGACAAAGAGTCGTCTTCTCGTCGTTATTTTTCTATTCGATTCGATTCGATTCGATTCGATTCGATTCGATTCGATCCGATAAAAAACCTGCAGAATTCTTCTCCCCTCTTGTATTCTCCCAACTCGATCTTCTTCACGGTTGATAGTCGGTTGTCGTCGTCGTCGTCGTCGTCGTCGTCGTCGTCGTTGTCGTCGTCGTTGTCGTCGTTGTCGCACAACTCGCGCGAGCGCATCGTCCAAAGCTATCTTTCATCGTTGAAACTCAAACGATGGTGTATACCGACCGGACGATCCTCTCTTGTCACCGGTTTCCAACTCGGACAACCTGTTTACGCGACTAAGGATCTATTCGTGATCGATAGATCAATGTATATTTCGCTATTAGCAATACCGAACCTGAACCGTAACGATTAGTATCGCTTAGTAATACTTACTCGCTATAACGCTTACCGACACGTGTAGAGTGAAGATGTTTCTGTCTCTTTCTCTCTTTACTGCGATATATCATTGATTAAAACTCTCCGAAGATCTTTATAATAAAAATTCATTTATCTATCGCTCCTAACGATCGATACATCCAACCACTTACCACTACTCGTCAAATTTCATTAGCATGAAATTACGATTGATCGAGATTAATGTTATTTAATGTTTGACGATAGATCTCTATCCGTTAAAATCCATGGAACAATAAGTCTAATGGTATCTAAATTTTATTACGTGACTCTCTCTCTCTCTCTCTCTCTCTCTCTCTCTCTCTCTCTCTCTCTGCGAGTATTAATTAAAAAGTATGTATATCCATGACTTACGAACGGTATAATACATTCCAGTGTTCACTATTTTACTACTTATGTCATCCACCCATTATCTCTGGCCACCATTAAAGAAAAATTCATTATAATGCATAACCCACGGGATCGTACGTTCCACGATCTTTGAACTTTACCTTAACCCTTTCTAAGCGTAAACGTCAATACTTCGTGGAGATCTCTCTACAACCTAGCTTTGCCAATGTATCAGAGTAATTGCGGATACGTACAAGCCAAGGTCGACGATATTCATTCTCTCTCTCTCTCCCTCTCTCTCTCTCTCTCTCCTTCATATTTTTTTTTTTTACAAGAACAAAAAGATCTCTTTTACGCGTGGACCTCCTCGAAGAGAAATAATGATCTCGATCGCGAAAACATTTCAAGCTAATCCTATTAAATACGATGAACAATGAATGTTGTCCCTCCTTAAAAAAAAGAGAAAAAAGAAGAAACAATTAATATCAATCTTATTTAAATGTGTCATAAAGAATGCCCGTTTGGAGATAGGTAAAAACGATATTATTACCGAAGTCGTCTTAATTAATTTCATTGGATTAGATAGCGACGGATAGATCGTGTTACGCGTGTATACACAAAGAGAAGAGAAGAGCAGAGAAGATAAAAGAAAAGAAAAGAAAAAAAGAGAGAGAGAGAGAGAGAGAGAGAGAGAAGGATCGATGTTTCCTAGTAGAAGTTCAACATGCTTTTCGAGGCACGAGCGCGTCAGACGCGTTGATTTCGCGGCCTTGTAATCGATGTATCGCGGTAATTGCCGATATATATATATATATATATATATATATATATATATATATATATATATATATATATATATATATATAGTTCAGAGAGAAGAGCGGTAACATCGTAAAGAGAGAAAAAGGGAGATAAAAAGAGAGAGAGAGAGAGAGAGAGGCAGTCGGTCCTTAGAGATGTTGATTTGCCGCAACGCCGTACCGGAACGGCCGTACAAGCCATCGCGTGGGAGAGCATGCGGCCCGGAGTAAGTCTCGACTTTGCTGCTGCTGATGTTGCTCCTTCTTCTTCTTCTACTACTACTACTACTACTACTACTACTACTATTTCTCCTTCGTCTACTTCTTCTTCTTCTTCTTCTTCCTCTTCTTCTTCTTCTTCCCTCTCCTTCTCTTCTTCTCTCATCCAACGTCTCCTCCTCGCCTCTCATCTATGGGAACGAACCTACCGAAGAGATCCTTCCTCGTGCTAACGCCGCAATATATTGCCATTTGTTCTGCCCGCTATAAGGCAATATGTTTGTCAGTATCGCGGAATCGAACTCGAACCTACGAACTCTCGAAACGAAGTGAGGCCGATCTTGACCGTTATTTCGCTCCTACGTAGAGAGACGTGTACGAGAGAGTGAATATGGTTAACCGAGACTCCTTCTTCTTCTTCTTCTCCTTCTTCTTCTTCTTCTTCTAACAATTTTTTTTTGTTTTTGTTTTCGTTTCTTTCTTTTGGTTTTTCTCTACTCTTTCTCTATTCCCGATGTATCACGT
>OU964981.1:3467711-3472711 GCA_918808275.2 Dolichovespula sylvestris
TCTCTCTCGGCTCTTACGCTTTGAACCTCTAGGAAGAATAAGGTAGACGCCGCGCCGTCGAGAGAATTAATGGAAGCAGCAAATAACGGATATTTCAAAGGCTCTTACGCTCCCTCGTAATCGAGTCGATGTAATTAGCGAACGTGTTTGCGCTCGTCAACGCGATCCTACCAGCTAGCTCTTCGTAAATTCCACCCAAGCAACGTTCCTCGAATTAGAAACTTTTCCGATTGGATTAGAGAGAAAGAGAGAGAAATAGATGGAGAGAAAGAACCCCGATAGTTTTCTCTCAACTAATATCATATCTTCCTGGAGGTATCAGATATATTATCTATACGAAATAATCGTTCGAATTATAAGCAACGTTATATAACGCGTTATATATATATATATATATATATATATATATATATATATATATATAAAAGAAATAAAAGAGAGACAGAGATAGACGAGTAATGTATTTTCATGGAACAAATTAATCGCGAACGTTTATCGTTACATATCTATGTATGTATCTATCTATCTGTCTATGTATACGTATGTATATGCGTGTACGTATGTTTATGTACGGTATCGTGCACGTGCTAATCTCAATCAATATATCATACATAAGATCTGTTTCAAGTTTATATATCTTCGGTGTATCATATCGTTAAAGATTTAATTGAAAAATATCATCGACTTTATCATCGCGCACATTCCTGCATCCCACATTTACCTCTTACTTGCCTTTGACAATAATATAAAATCTTTAATACAAATTTTCGTAAATACGACGACACGGGATTTTGTCCATTGAATACGCTCGAATCGAATGTAATGTATCGCAAAAAAAAAAAAAAGAAAAAAGGAAAGAAGAAAAATAGGATTGAAACAATACCGTTCTGTGACGATAAAAATAAAAAAAAAAATATATATATATATCAAATTAAAGAAACAAAATGTATGATCGTAATTCGTTGATCGATATAATGCATTGATGGAATGCTTAAACGACGATTTACTTATATTGACGCACAACGATGGAACGAAATAATTCGGTTTAACAATAATAGAAAATTTCTAATTAAAGAATTCGCCTTTGTCGAATGATAATCAAAAACGATTAACAAATTGACAAACTTTAACGATCCCGATCGTTGTATCGTTACTATACCAATCCATTTTTTTTATATATTAAATTGCGAGCGACCGGTGATTCGACCAAAGGCATTCTACGTCACATAATACAAAATGATAATCCTTAATTAAAGGGATGATCAAAGTTAAGAATAATAATTAATCGATGGAATCGTAAAAAAAGTTACATACTGTTGTTACGTGGTGTCACTGATACGAACACACAACAAACTATTATAACCATGTCGCTTGGTATATCTCCTTCGCGAGTGTGGCCTCCCCGACTTTATAGTTAGAAGAATGCAACGTGGCAAAGTAGAAATCTTTGAGAAGAAGAAGCGTGTTGGTTAGTAGCATTGCTGTTTAGAACCGTTTGTACCGTACGCTACGTCGCGGAGATATTTAGCAGCGATCGGAAAACAACAAGCTGCCGTCTAATCACCGATCGACAACCAAGGCGGTCTCTTCTGTGTGCGAACGTTCGCAAGAGAGAAAGAGATAGAGAGAAAGAGAAAGAGAGAGAGAGAGAGTGCAACTGAATCACGCAAACAACGAACCACCTCGTAAGAATCTCGAGGGAAGACCACACGGTTTTCTTTCTTCTTTCCGCCTCGACGGACGTGTTTATCTTCTTGCGAATTCGATCTCTCTCGTTCCCTCTCTCTCTCTCTTTTTCTCTATACCTGTATCTCTCTCTCTCTCTCTCTCTCTCTCTCTCTCTCTCTACCTTCATCGGTATCACGATGAATCGTTAGTTATTAAAATAAAACTTGATATCATATCGACGTTGAGTCGAATTATAAAAATAAAAGAAAAAGGAAGAAAACAATAAATGAGTTATATCGATGAGAAATTTGTTAACGTACGTATACATACGTGATTGAATCGTAATTAATTTTGTCGTCGTGGCGATGGGTTTTGTAGTAACGAATGATCGACGTACATACATGCGTAGTCTGGGACGTTCGGAACGAGACTGAGATATAACACGACCTACGATGTTACTTTAAGGTGACCTGAAAAACAAACTCGCGACGTGTCTCCGAGCGTAATTGTGTTTATATATATTTTATATACATACATGTGCGTGTACATATAAACGAAGAGAGAGAAAAGAAATTCGACTCGGACGACGGATTACGTGAACGCTCGATAACAAGAATAACACATATGTAAATATCCGAAATGCGTTGTTATCTAAATTAATACATACGTATGTACGTACGTACGCATGTACGTCTTACTTCAAAATATTTCTTATCTGATATTTCATCGGGATATTTTTGTCGAGTAAAAAAAAAGCCCGGAATGAAAAGAAAAAAGTAAAACGAAAAGGAAAACAGAAGGGAACAAACGAAAAAGAAAAAGAAAACCTTGTCCTCTCAAAGTTGATGACGCGTAAGCGCCAAGTAAAACCCTTTAATATACCCTTCGATATATTCACAGAGAGACACAGGCAAATGAATGTACGTACGTATGTATATACGTATTTATATACGTACGTACGTATATATGTATTATCGAGCTCGGCCATCGCCGAGATATCCGTAATAACGTCGTATCGTAAATCCCAATGTACGCTCGGCCAGCAAATTTACACGGCCGTAAAACGTCGATGCGAGGGCAAACATCGGTGACTTCTATTTGAGTATCATGAGAACTTATCCGCGCGTATCCCGAGAGATCGCTCTCATCTTACTTTCTAAAAGGATTCTTTATTTTTCTTCTTTATCATTTGCCTTTTTCTTTTCTCGTTTCAATAATTATCAATAAAACTTCCGCGAGTTCGATATTAACGTCCGTGAACGCGCGTTGGTATTTTATATACGTACGTGCACGCATAATCGCACACGTTCGTACGTTAAAAAAAAAAAAAAAAAAAAAGAGAGAGAGAGAGAGAGAGAGAGAGAGAGAGAGAAGAAAGAAAGGATAAAAAAGAAAAAAGAAAATAAAATAAAACAAAAGAACGAAAAGAATGGAAATCATTGAAGAGTCGTATTAACGATTTTAGAGTATTGGAATAGAATAATCGAGTTGAAAGTAACTCCCTCCCCTTCCCATTTCGATCGTCTTATTCGATTCGATGGAGGTCTTGGAAGTTTCTCGAATGCTATAGCTCGGTTGAAACTGCCGCCGTTTGTACCTTTCATTCTCTTTCTCTCTCTTAAGAACGTTATCGGTCGTCCAACGAAGAGGAGAGTAGAGGAGAGGAGATGAGAGGATAGAAAAGAGAAGAGACGAGACGAGACGAGACGAGACGAGAGAGATTCAGTTTTATTTACCGGCGTTTCAAGGGACTCCGTAACGATCACGCTGTACCGCCGGCACGGCAGTTGGATGCCCGTCCTCGGCTTTGCTCCCGCTCTGCCAGGGTGATCCACGAGTGCTCAACGTTCGTTCGCCCCTTTAGGCGAGATACGCGGACTTAATGTGTCCCGAGTGTCTGCCGAGGCCCTTAAATGTGTCCACATCTCCGTCGGTCTCTACGTCACTCCTATACGATTCTAACCGTTCCCGTCCCATGATTTGCCAAGAGGATATAGGTAAGAGGACTGTGGTTTTCAGTCTCGGTAAGAGTACTTTGTATTCCAACCTACCTACCTACTCCTCCTCCTCCTCCTCCTCCTCCTCCTCCTCCTCTCTTTGTCCCTTTTATTTTTATTATTCCCTTCTTCCTCTTCTTCTTCTTCTTCTTCCCTATTTCTTTTTTACTTTCACTCCTACGGATATATTCCTTTTTCTTTTCTTTTCTTTCTTTTTGTTTTTCCTTTTCTTTTTTTTTTTTTTTTTTTTTTAATAATTATAATAATAATAATAATAATAATAATGATACAAATTTTTGATTAAACGTTGGAATGGTAGATAAGCTTTGAATTTGTTATTACGCAGAGATAGATGGATAGATAGATAGATGGATAGATGGATAAATAGATAGATAGAGAGAGAGAGAGAGAGAGTCGTAATTCTCTCGTTGTAATTGTGCATTGTATAGCAATTTACACGAACGTAGAGCGAAGGTCCAATATCGTACGGTGTATCATAGGCACCGCGTGTCGAGAGGAGTGGAGTCCTAGTCTAGCCGCTGTACATTCCCTTATCGGCAAATCGCCGGCTAATCATCATCAATCACTATCGGGTGTATCGGTCGCGAACCAAGACGCATAAGTTTTGCTGTCGGTGTGAGCGCGAATGGATATATAGATAAGTACTTAACGTTATATACAGTTGCTAGTTGCGTCGTCGTCATAGTCGTCATAGTCGTCATAGTAGTCGTCGTGATCGTCGAGAGAAGAAAGGGAGATAGGTTTGATTATTTTTACCTCGTCCGAGGTTATACCAACGACAACACGTACATACATTCCTCCATGGGAAGAGAGAGAGAGAGAGAGAGAGATTTCTCTATGACAACGAAAAAACGTTTCCACCTTGTATATCCTTAAGTGTCGCGATTGTAACTCCCCTATATGAATTTGAACCTTTCGGAATGAGCGAGAAGGAATGAGCAACAAATGGCACGATTTTCTCGCCGTTCGGTATCGTAACAATCGACCATCATCGACGATCAATCGACCATCGATTCTTACCGGTTTTATCCATCTACGGGCATTAGAACTCTAGAAAGAGGCAACGGAGTTTTTTTTCGAACTCCCCCTACCCCTAACCCTAAGCCTGATAGGCTTCGTATAGGCGTCTGGACTTGTCTTCAGTTTTTTATTTATTTTTTTTTTTTTTTTTTACGATTATCTTCTTTCACACCGGAAGAGATAGACTAACGCATATATGAATATTCTTCCATTTCGGTACAGGTCGAGTTTTTTGTTTCTTTTCCTTTCTCTTTTTTTTTTTTGTGTGTGTTTTTCTATTTCGAACGTCGCAAC
>OU964981.1:3477711-3497711 GCA_918808275.2 Dolichovespula sylvestris
AATTTATGTTACGCGTTATTATTATCGTTCGGTGGTTTGATAATTACAACGCCTCGTTTCTCAGCTGTTTTCATTGTACCCGAAACTATATGAGCCGTTTATTTTGAAAGTGGCCTAAGTCCATTTGTCAATTATTTCCGGTTGCCCGTGGTTACATGACAACTTCAAATCATTTATGAATAAAGCATTTGAGATTACTTATATTCCGAGTAGATGCGATAATTCTGTACAGATAAGTTTTCAGAGTTAGTACAATAAGTGAGCTGTTTACTTTGAAGGTGGCCCAAGTCCAGTTATACTTAAATTAAGATATTAATTATTGATAATGTACGAAGGCATTGATGAAGGTAATTTTAATTAATTAGTATTTAACAAGTTAACCTCACTTTTTGGACAATTGCTTTAACCGAATAACCAGTACGTTTAATTAATGCAGTTAAACAAATTAAATATAAAACTTGAAATTTAATATTAAAATTTTAGAAATTATTTCACCCATGATGAAGAACAAAATTACAAGACCATCCAGTTTAGATAGCGAAGAAGAATTAATGACTATTGATTTCAATGAAAATCGAAAATTGAATTATAAAACAATATTCGTCTTCAGATGATGAAGATACAAATAACAGTGGAGAAAAGATTGATTAAACATACATCCAACAAGTGCGAAAGATTAAACGGAATTGAGGAAAAAGCACGCGAGTCCCGCGAATAACCTTTTTCGCCCGATTAAGGCCGACGTAATAGTTATGCGTCGTCGATTTGCGATTAACGCGGAACGTTAATTTTTAACCTTCGCGTCGTACGTTACATATTAACATTAACGTAATAATCATTAAAAAGCGTCGGCACACGCGACGTAAAAAATTACGACGTTGTCCTGAATAAGAAGAAAAAAAAGAAAGGGAGAAAATAAAAGAAAAGAAAAGAAAGAGAAGAAGAAAGGAACCCGCCGTTCGGACATTCTTACGATTGCACAATTAATGTTTCGTAAGTATATATATATATATATATATATAGAGAGAGAGAGAGAGAGAGAGAGAGAGAGAGAGATGAAGATAAGGATAAAGATAAGGATAAAGAAAGAAAAAAGAAAAGAAAATTATCGTACACCAGCCGCTAATATATTTACAAAGAAGGGAATGAATTTTTTTACGGATTCGCAATTAACTTGCAAATATGTAAAGGTGGTATCAGATTGCAGAGAATTTCTCTCTCTCTCTCTCGTTAATCGATTTTTTATGCGAATCCTCTCTCTCTCTCTCTCTCTCTCTCTCTTTTCGATAACTTCCGCGAAGAGTAGCGGCGCACCCGTCCCGCCCATCTCTTACAAAACGCCATTTTCGTGGAGGAACGAAGGGGGTGGGGAGAGGGAAAAATAAAAGATATAAAAGAGAAACGTCATCTCTCGAGTGGCTCGCGGATAAAGGAACGTATAAGGCAGCGGCGGGAGTTGTAAATGTAAATGAACGTGGCCGCCGCCCTGTAAGGCCACGCGCCTGTCATCGATTCTCTTCCCTTTTCTTTTCCCTTTACCTTCTCCCTTTCTCTCTCTCTCTCTTTCTCTCTCTTCCTTCCTCTTTTCGGTGCTCACTTACCTCCACGAAGTTTTCGAAGAGAAGAGAGAGAAGAGAGAGAGAGAGAGAGAGAGAGAGAGAGAGAGAGAGAGAAAAGGAACGTTTAAACGATCGAAAATTTTTATTCGACAAACCCGATATATCTGCCTTTACCAACGGTGGAATTATTTTAAATTACGATCGTTTTAATAACGGCATGTAATAAATAATTCAGCGGCGAAACGATGAGACCAAAGATGAGATATATTCTTTCCATTCTTTTTTTTTTTTTTTTTTTTTTTTATAATATCACGACATCAATAAAAGTCTCATAGGATTCTATCGGTTAATTTATTTACTTTCTCTCTCTCTCTCTCTCAGCGAACAATACCACGAGAAAAGTGTAATACATCCTCGATCTTCGTTTCATCGTCGGATAAAAAAAAAAAGAAAAGGGAAATGAAAAAATTCAGAAGAAACACTTTCTAACCTCTTGCATCACGATAATATTTCTAACGTTCGTTCGAGAATCCGATTGATACGACTCCACGCCAGTCTATCCGTCTAATCTAATTTCTCCGTTTTCGTCGTGCGCGCCCATTGCAGAGAGAGAAAAAAGATAGGATAGAAAGAGATAGACGAAAAGAAAAGAAGAGAAAGAAAAAGAAAAGACAAAAAACCCGTTTAATCTATTTAACGACGACGATTTTACATGCTCAAGAGATTTCTCCAATAGGTCTCGTTTCTTTCCATTTCTTTTCTTTTCTTTTCTCTCTCTCTCTCTCTCTCTCTCTCTCTCTCTCTCTCTCTCTCTCTTTATCTATTTATCTCTTTCAAAGTAACAGAACGTCGAAAGAGTTAACGAAGATGTCGTGGTTGGCTTCGAACGATTTGCAATAATTAATTCTCGAGGATCGGTCTGGTATCGAGTCGTCGTAATCGTGGCGGCTTTCAGGCAAGTCGGCGCCGAGCGGCGCGAAAGTGCGGCTCCGCTCGCGATAATTGAAGAGCGTTCCCTCCTTCGGCGTATAATGAAAGCGATTCGCGCGAGACCGCGACTGTAAACGCGTTTGCTTCGATCGTCTAGAAAGGTGTGGGAGATTACTGGTGTAACACACACGGCTCGTGCCTGTGTACGTATACATATGCATCTTATATATTTCTCTCTTTCTCTCTCTCTCTCTCACTCCCTCTCAATCTCTCTGTGTACGTGTATACGTAAAGAAATATTACGAGCACCCGACCGATCATGTATATCGATGTCGTACAAATTTTTATTCGTACGCGAAACGTTCGTTGCTATCTTACGTTCCCCAATCCGTGAGACATCGATAGTAGGAACATTTGAATTTTATTATTTTACGTAATATATCGTTTCTAACGTTATTCCTCGTTTTTCCTCTTTTTTACTGTATTTTTTTTTTCCTTTTTATACGATGGTTACACGGCACCATCCATTTGATAATTAATCGTAGTCAACGTAATAAAATCGTCGTAGCGAAATTCGAATTTAATTTTGATTAGATTTCTTTTCTATCGTAGACCTCTATCCATCTATCTAACCATCCATCCATCCATCCATCCATTCATCCATCCAACTATCTATCTATACATCGATCTATCTACGCTACTCTCTTACCCTTTTAAAAGACATTAAAGATAGCAGCAGAAAAGGTTTTCCTTAGGTATTGAAAAGTTTATGAGAGAAACGCAGGCGGAGAAACGAAAACGGCGATATATGTGTGCCTTCTTACTACTATATCGCGCGCCGGTAAGAGGTCCCTGAAAATGTCCGATCACGATGCACGATAGGCCGATGCGTGCGGAACATTAAAAGCCGGTTTTACGGTTATCGCCGGTATAGCAACTCTTTTTTCTTTCTATTTTCTTTTTTATTTTTTTTTATTTTTTTTTTTTAGTTGTTTCTTTCGTTCCTCCTCCTCTTCTTCTTCTTCTTTATTTTCGCTTATCCCTTACCTTCTCTCTCTTTCTCTCTCTCTCTCTCTCTATACTTTCTTTTATTCTTTCTCATCCGATAGAGGAGAGGTCAGAGTGGCAAACGGTAGCAAGCTCGCTGCCGAGTTATACCGCGAAACTATTAGTTTATTGATTAAAGCATATGCTCGAGCGAACTTTGACCTAAACGGTGAGTGCCTATCTTTATAGATATCCGGTTCTAATACACGCACGTATTATGAAATATGACGGAGGAGTTACCAGTTTTCCATCTACGCCTGTGCTTGTAATTATTTATGGTGATATCGTTCTCAGATTTATAACACACACACACACACACACACATACACATATGTGTGTATATATATATATAAAAGCAAAGAAAAAAATCATTCCTACGAAAATTAATGAAGAAATTTATACGTTCCTATTTTAAATGTATCTTACTTTATAGTTTTATCCACGTAGGGGAAGAATTGATTTCCAACTATTTCAATATCCTCAATAAACAGAGAGATCCAGACGTTCCTGATAATAATTATTGCGATATAGTTCCTCTCTGGATTTCTAATAAACTATCATTAAGTGTTACATATATCAATCCGCAAATAATGTTTATAAAGGAAATCATTAGTGCGCAAAATTAATGATGATACTTATCTACGTTCCCACTTTGAGAAATTGTTTCGCAACGCATTATTTTCGATGAAAATACATATCAAGCGCCATTTCGAGATCGTCCAGATCACAGCGGTTATATCGATTTTACGATCATTCGTAAAACACAACCCGTAACACTCTCCCCTTCTTCTTTTTCTTCTTCCTCCTGTCACGTACATTGATTTTAGTTTGGGATTTATTTATCCGATTCGAAACTCGATATTCTTTGGCCACACCTTTCGTGGATTACTTCATTTTAAAGCGAACGCATAACAATGCAAGACAAACGATTACGTCTCGACTAGGATTCTTCTTCTTCTTTTTCTTCTTCCTTCTTCTTAAGATTTTTCTTCCTTTATTACTTCTTTACCGCATCTTCCTACGAGTACTACACACGCGTACGTACGTACGTACGTACGTACGTACACATTAACATCACCACGTTGGTAGATATAGGTTAGAAAAGAAACGATATTTACGATTAGCTTCGCTAGTATGGCGTTAATTGTAATGTCTCCTATAACTTAATTTATAGCCACTTCGTCTAATCGACGAAATGCCTTTCGATGACCGCGAACCAATCCTGAATATTCAAGTTTCTGATGATAGTTCGTCCGTCCTGTTATTCCTGTTAATTCGATATATTTATCGCGTGGCCGTAACATCGACCGACCACACCTACGAATTTTCTCTCGTTTCATTACACATGTATGTGGTGTGTGTGTGTGTGTATTCGGTCATTTCCGTAAGTCTAGTTTCTAAGATGCGAAAGAATACGAAATAGTTAAGTTGGACGAACGAGAGATGTCGTTTAAATTTATCAGCCGATTTTCGATTGGTCCTCGTCGATCTTATAAACTAGTTTAATTTCTAAAACTTATTCTTCATCTTCTTCTTCTTCCTTACTTTCTTCCTTCTCTTTTTCGTCGGCATTTCAAAGTTGAAAGAAAGAAGAAAGAAGAAGGAGGAAAAAGAGTGGGAAGAAGAAGAAGAAGAAGAAGAGAAAAGAAGAGAGAGAGAGAGAGAGAGAGAGAGTCAGTGGAATCGGCGGTTCTCGTGTAACGACAGCCGCCGGATAATCTTGAATATCTTATGCCGTAAAAGGTGCACCTCGATCGCGAAGGTGGACGACCGAAAAGCCGAACCAGCGTTTCGCTCTCTCTCTCTCTCTCTCTCTCTCTCTCTGTCTCTCTCTCCTCTCGTAGAAATAAAGATTCTCCTGACTCTACTCTCGTAATGGACGAATTATACGGAACAAATACTACGTAGTCACTTACGCCTCTTGTTGTCCTTGTTGTTAACCGGCTTATGTATTAGTAATTTAATTCGATTTAATCGAATCGAATTTTGAACAAGTCGATCGATCTATAATCATCGTTCTTATCTTTACAGATTTTCGATATATCCGAGAGACTCCACGACCCGTCGTTATTTAAATAAACTCTTACTCTCCTTTCAAATATATACGATTCGAAATTAATTGCTCGGTAAGATTTTACGAACGGATAATATTCTGAACGTTTTACCAATTGATCTTATAGAACGTAGGTTTTATCCGTTTCTTCTAAAGCTTCTCTTCTCATTCTCCTTCTCTCTCTCTCTCTCTCTCTCTTTCTCTCTCTATCCTTCGTCGTCCTCGTCTTCTTCGTCTTCGTCTCTTCGTAGACACGTCCACGACTACATATGGTAGATCTACTTTTTACTTCTTCGATATCGTACACACCGAGGTAAACTCGAATACGGCAAAGACCCACATTTTTATCCTGCGCCAGGGCAATTTCATTTGTGTACGCGCTATCCTTCTCTCTCTCTCTCTCTCTCTCTCTCTCTCTCTCTCTTTCTCAATCTATCCGTCTCTCTGTCTCGTTCGCTCGCAAAGGCACAATCGTGTAAAAGGGGATCGTAACATACACGGTGGCACCATGTCGATCGCAATGAGCACAAGGCTGACCGTAAAGTTGCATGTGCATTTTACGCGCTCTCGGCCATGGTAAAAGTAACGGAGAGCCACGCACAGTTTTCATTATCATTCCGATCACAAAACCTACTCGGGCAGGTGACGACGACGACGATCATCCTCTTTGAAACGGAAGTTTGACAAATTTTATCTGTTCTTTTTTTTTTTTTTGCATTTTTATTTTTCTTTTTTTTTCTTTTTTTTTTTTTCTATAAACCCTTTGGAAGGAAACGTCCGCATCCCGCATCGAGAGGTCGCGCTCGATCGATCGAAATTTTTCTGACAAAATCGATCTTGATCGAATTGTTGTTGGAAAGCTTCGTTTAATAGAAAAAAAAAAAAAAAAAAAAAAAAAAAAAAACAGAAAAAAATGAAGAACCCCCTTTACCATTCCGTCGGTGCGCACTACCAACAACGTTCTTTAATCGATTCAAATTGTTCCTAAACGAAAAAAAGGCAAAAAGAAAAGAGAGACAACGAAAAATAATAAATAAGGAACGAAAAAAAAAAGAAATAAAGGAAAGGGGGAAAAACATTGTCCTTCGATTATTAATTATCGTTATATTCTCGACGAACGAATACTTTTATTGTGGCCGTAATATTTTCTAATATCGATTGAGTGGATTTTAATTAACAGTCGTTCGAGGAACACGGACAAATAAGACTTGAGATATCAATAGAGAGAGAGAGAGAGAGAGAGAGAAAGAGAAAGAAGAAGAAGAAGAAGGCCACGTAGAATCCCGTAGTTAGTGCGTTAAAGCATCTACGTGCAAACCTGTTCGTTATCCGTAAATCACACCTGTTCGTATACTAACTATGCAAATCCATCGATACCGTGGCTCCCAACAGACACGTCGCGTTTCCTCTATCGAAGCTATCACTCTCGTTAACGTTCACAGTAAATTTCTATGCGTCCGACCCTTATTCTCTCCTACGTCGCGCTATCTATGCGTGTCCTTTTCCTTTCCCTCCCATCTGCCCCCCTCCCCCATCCCATCCCCCGTCTCTCCTCTCCGTCTATTTAAAAAAAAAAGTTAAAAAAAAAAAGAAGTAAAAAACGCAACACTCTGTCACGTTAATTACGACGATCGACGATCGACAAATGCATTAACGTTAACGTCTATTAACGGATACAACGAACGATACGAAGTAAGAAACCTAAAAATTTCTTTTGATCATAATCACAACCACCGTCGTCGTCGTCGTCGTCAAAAAAAAAAAAAAAAAAAAGAAATATTAAAAAACAATAGTTTCACATAGACTTTCCATGAGAGACGATAAAAAGTGCGATACAACGAACTTGGAATATTTTTGTCCAAGGTGGGCAAAACGATTGTGGCAACGTGTATATTAGCGTACATATATGTACATGGTTTAGAAGCGAGATCTTATAATAAAGTATACGACGACGTCCTGGCGTGACTCGAAATAGGATCGTTGAGCGGTGCCTAATCAAAACACCATCGATTACGCGTACTACGTTTACATAAGGATGATATGCCGGCGTATCATCTAAATACCGAAGTAATGACTGTATTTAGTGTGTCTGGGTTGCGATTGCCTTGCCCAGAACTAAATTATTATATCGCGCGAATGGCGAGAAGAGAAGAGAAGAGAAAAGAAAAGAAAAGAGAGTAAGAGGAAGAGGGGAAGGAGAAGTAGTACGAGACGCGAATGGGCGGGGTGTCTACTCTCTATCTATCTCTATTTCTCTCTCTCTCTCTCTCTCTCTCTCAAACTTTCCTATCTTTCTTACTCTTACCTAGCCGCTAGTAGATTGGATCGGAGAATTCCTGGGATGAACATTTAAATTGCCTGGATTCTACGCCATCATTTGTACGCGTCCGTCGCCTTTCTTTTCTCTTCGTTCCTTTTCCCGAACGACGACGACAAAGACGACGAGGACGAGGACGACGACGACGACGACGACGACGACGTAGACGAGAAAAGGCAAACGTGCAGCCGTATTACGTGCGACACCTATGCCGACTCTCTAAGGCTATAATCATGCGCGAAGTCTAACGTAATTACCTGCGTCTGCGTAATCAAGACTGAAAGGTAGAAATAGAGTACGTACGTGTATGTATGTATGCACGTATATATATATATATATATATATATATATATATATATATATATATCTACGTAAGTACACGTGCTTTGATGGTGAGTAAATAAGAAAGAGAGAAAAAGATAGTCGTACCAACTCGTATAATTTTATTATCGTCCACCCGGTGTTTAATTAAAATTGGTTGTAATAGATTGGGAATTGTTCGATGCCTTTCGGCGAAATCGAAAAGTTTATTAAGAAGATACTTGCGCTGGGACACCCTACGGGATATAATATAAATAAAGTACTTTGTCGAAGGATCTACATTTCTACGTGTTCCGTAAACACGTTTAATATAATAATTTACATCTATATCTTCGCCAAGTATTTATCAAGTTCGCGGAGAAAGAGAGAAAGAAAGAGAGAGAGAGAGAGAGAGAGACGCAGGGTCGAACTCACGTGAATATAACGAAGGGATAGGTTAACGTTAATCTAATTAATCTTTACGAGTGTAATTAGTAACGCGAGTTGGTAACCGTGCAACGATATGTACACTACTTTACAGACGATGCTTCTTTTATCTTCACGAGTAGCGAGTACACGAGTATCCCATTTCGAGGCAGTTTGGAGATCGAGGGTAATACTTTCGGTAAATGGACCGGCGTCACCTTCTTCTTCTTCTTCTTCTTCTTCTTCTTCCTCCATTTCCTTCTACCTTCCATCCTTTCTTTCCATCTTTCTTTATTTATTTTTTATTTCTGTATTTTTTTTCTTTTTATTCTCTTTTCTGTTCATTTCTTTTTTCCTTTCCCTTTTTCGTCCTTCTCGTGCCAAAGCTTCCAACATTTATCCGTGTTCACTATACCTCTCTCTCTCTCTCTCTTTCTCTCTCATTTTATCGAGATATCTACATACAAACAATTAATGTCATTAAATTCATAAATATCATCGTTTATATTAGATCGTTTAAATAAACATTGTGGGAAGAAGTTATTGAAACTTCTTTTCTTTTTTCTCTCTCTCGATGGAAATGATTTCAGTTGGAAACCTACTTCACGATTTAATAGCCCCACCCCCCCACCCCCCCTCGCCCTCCCATAGAATATTTTACAATGGTCATAACTCTCTCGTAACTCGCATCGAATTTAACGAACATAGTCTCGTTCCTTCGTAATTCACCATATATATATGTATATATATATACACATATACATATATACATGAGAATAGCGATGAACCGAGTTGATACGCGAAATGAGGAAGGCTGGTTTTTGTTTTTTCTTTTCTTCTTCTTCTTCTTTTTTTTTTTTTTACCCGAAAAAGATGGGTATTCTTGTAATAAAATCGGAGATATTCCTGTTTAACGCATTCGTAAGAGTAATCTAAAAGTATGTCAAGTAATCTAAAAATAAGAAAAAGTATGTCATGTGTTATATACATACATACACACATACATACATATATATATATATATATATATATATATATATATATATATTTATGTATATATTTAGTAAATTAATCGTCCTGATTTTCTTCGAAGTTCGAACATTTTCTTTTCTCTCTTTTTCTTTTTGTTTTCTTTTTTTTTTTAACGTACGGTAAACGTATGAAAGCTGTGAAAAATGATTCAAGGACATCGAGCTTAGCTCGGGTATTATAAGAAAGTAAGAAAGAAAGAGAAAAAAATAAATAAAAAAAAGAAGAAGGTGAAGGGAGGAACGGGAGGGGGGTGGATGAGGGGTCGGGGGCGCGGGGCTAACTAAGGAACGTTTATCTCGTGCGGCCGTCATTAGAATATTATCTCTCTTGCGTTATCGACTCGATTATCTTTTCGACACGATCGATTAGCGATCTGAAACCGAGAAGGTTCGAATGAAAGATCAAAGATATGTACACTCTAACTGACGCAAGATCATTGTTTCATACTTGAGAGAAAATGCTCGCCGAGGCACGTGGTTCTGTGATATAAATTAAGAAAGGAATGGAGAAAAATTGAAAATATAAAAAAGTAAAGGATAAAAAGAGGATTGAAAGAAAAAGAAATAAAAGAAACGAAAAAGAAAAATGAGGAAAGAAAAGAAAGGAGGAGGAAAGGGAGGAAGGAAAAAGAAAATTATGCGAGTACTGAGGTATTTATGTGATAGGTATATATATATATATATATATATGTATGTATGTATGTATGTATGTATGTATGTATGTATGTATGTATGTATGTATGTATGTATGTAGTCGGCCAATAGCAAACGTTCCGATCGGTTTTCTCACGGTGTTCGTCGGTTATACGAGGACGAGGACGAGGACGAGGACGAGGACGAGGACGAGGACCCTAGGTTGGAGAGGGTGATTTCACCGAGATGGATTGGTAGCCTCTCTCTCTCTCTCTCTCTCTCTCGTGTAAGGGGCTTTGCCACTTGCAAAGGGGTTGACTGATTTGTGTACGCAAAGTCCCGTCGCCTTGGCTTTACTTAAATGGGAATAAACGACACCGCGTTCCCGCTTCTACAAGCGCCTCTACCAAGCGAACGAGAAGCTGAAAGCGAGAGAGGAGACGGGACGAAAAGATAAAGGAAGAGAGAGAGAGAGAGAGAGAGAGAGAGAGAAGGATACGATCGAGTCATGCAGGTGTAGAAAGGCGTCGTCGTCCTCTTCTTCGTCTTCGTCTTCGTCTTCGTCTTCGTCGCCTTCGTAGTTCAACGATTGCGGAATAATCGACGCTTAGTGTGGGAGCCGATACGCGCGAGAAGAATATCCTGCGTACGTTTTATAATAGGAAATTCCGGTGTCCTCTCTAGCTCCCTACTAACGGCCACGATCGACATTAAATAAAGCGCCTTGGATGGACGATGCGAATGCACACGATAGAACGGATTCGTTTTAACGATCGCGAATATACTCTATGGAAAGGGAGTTTCTAACTCACTTTCACGATGTAAATTTGTTCAAGCCGATCGCGTGTATGCGTCTATATATGCCTGTATATATATATATATATATATATATATATATATATATATATATATATATATATATATATATATTTATTTATTTATTTATATGTATGTATCTACGTACGTACGTATGTATGTATGTATGTATGTATGTATGTATGTTTGCGTAAAATAATTTTTTTACATTGATTGATAAAATTTGTTTCGTATAAAATGTAGAAGAAAAAGAAAAAGAAAAAAAAAAAGAAAATGAAAGAAAATACTTTCTTCGCAAATCACTCCACTGATCTCATTCGCAACAATATGAATACATTATCGTAAATACCAGGATTTAAAAGACAAAGAGAGAGAGAGAGAGAGAGGGGGGGGGAGAGTATTTTAATATTTCTTATATTACTTTACTGAGTGTAATCAAGTATTCTCATCAGCTTACTCAATCGTTAACGATCGTCGAACCTTTTGTAATCGCTTCGAAAGTAACTAAGTACGCACTCTCTCTCTCTCTCTCTTTCTTTCTCTCTCTCTCTCTCTCTCTCTCGAACGAACGAACGAACGAGAGTTCGAGATGCAATACGTCCTATTCACACGAGGAATAATTATTGTCGTTCGGATAAGGAATACCCATTCGCGCAGGTGTATCGTTGCACGGACTTTCGAAGCCTAGCTTGACTCATCGAGAAAGATTCACGTTTGTAAATCACTTTATCTCTCTCTCTCTCTCTCTCTCTCTCTCTCTCTCTCTCTCTCTCTCTCTCTCTCTTTCTGTCTCTCTTTATATGGTTTTACGTGTTCGTAAAACGAAGATCGAATTTATATTTATCGTTACGAATCATATGTAATTTGTCGAGTGTTTTACTTCAAAAAAAAAAAAAAAAAAAAACAAAAAAAAAATACAGACGAGAGAGAGAGAGAGAGAGAAATCTTCTTCCCTCTTATTTCGTTTGAGGAGGGAAAAGAAGATTTCTGTAGAAAGAAGAAAAGAAAAAAGAAGAAAAAAAATTGGCCACTTAGGCACTACGTTCTCGTATCCTCGAGATCTTACCTTCCCTTTCTCTCGTCACACCCGACCCCCCGCCCTTCTCTGCCCTGTCCTCCCACCCTCTACGGTGGCCAGAGAATGATTTTTTCTGGATAGCTAAATGGAAGAACGCTGTTACGAAGGTAGGAACTTGGTGGAATCGGCCTTCCAACATTGGTTACTCTCTTCCGTGTGTATTCGTATACAAGAGCGAGAGGAGTGCGACAAAGGATCCACCACGGCTTCCAACCACCTCTTGTTGTGGACCCTTCTTACTACGTCCCTTTTTATTCTCCTTCTTACTCTCTCTCTCCCTCTCTCTCTCTCTCTCTCTCTCTCTCTCTCTCTCTCTCTCACGTATCTGTTTCGATCCTTTAGATATCCGAACCTTTTCACATAGATACCTCCGACCTCAAGAATCTTCCACGCCCAAATTTGTACTCTCCACGTTCTTATGAAGTTTCTTTCTGATTTCTTCTTCTTTCTTAACTCTTCTTCTACTCTTTAAAAAACACCGGCGACAAAAATTATCTCATTGACGACGCGACAACGGATTTGTTTTTTTTTTTTTTTTTTTTCTTTTCGACTCACACGTCTCATGTCTCCATCAATCGCTAATATTTTTTCACGCAGGCCTATTTTGTCCCCATTCGTCGATCGTTTTCCCGCATTTTTTTTGGGGGGGGAGGGAGAGGTAGGGATAAAAATAGCGTCGTTAATTAGCGACAAGTGACGCTGTCTCGAAACCATTGAACCCGATTGTTTTACCATAACGAATAAGTGTAATCAATGATTAATCCTAAATGAATATTAAACAATGACGTACTTCGATAAGACGCAAGCAATTGTTCGAGACGCGATTTATCTCGTTAGTTGGAACGATTTTGAAGGAAAAATAAAAGAAAAAAAAAAGAAGAAAAGAAAAGATCGTTTAAAGAGAAGAAAGATAACGGTCTGTATAAATAAACGAATGAAAATAAAAATAAAAATGAAAATAAAAACCTGGTAACAATTTACGACACTTTTCTCGGTATAGCTCGACAATAGGCGATAAGTAACAAACAGATATCGAATCTTCGTCTCTCTCTATCTCTATCTCTCTCTATCTCTATCTCTCTCTCTCTCTATCTCTCGTTTTCTTTCGTTCTATCGATATTTCGTTCGTCTTCGAGTTAACGAGAACATCGAAGTCGTCATTTTCAAAGGGTCGCAGGAACGTTGTGTCCATGTCCTAGCTTCGCGCGTTGCGCACCGATGCGCACGGGCCGCCGCGGCTTTATGCGTCAGCGAAATTGCGTCGGTGATGCAATCCGAGGTGTCTTTCTTGCAGGCTCCCGCACCGCGTGCGATTCCTTCGTTAACGCTCGCCGAACTATAACTTACGATCGTTATCGTTCCTGGGAAAGCGAAACGACGAAACCGAAGGATCTCGACAGAAGCTTACCCAGTGCGCGCGCGCGCGCGCGCGCCCTTAACCGATTTATTCGTTTTCTTTTTTCGTCTTCCTTTCCACCTCTTTTGCTCATTTTGCGTCCTACTTGAGAACGAAACAATTTCTGTGTTTTTTTCCTCACTTTCTTTCTTCCATCTTTTTTACTTTTCACGTTCCCTCGCGATGACGGCGTCATGATTTTATATTCCTACGGGTCACTGACTTGCGTCGTTGGTTGAAATAAAAAAAAAAAAAAAAAAAAAGAAAAGAAAGAAAGAAAGAAAAAAAAAAAAAGAAAAAGAAAAGTAAAACGAACGAACAAACGGATCAACCTACGATCTTTATTCGAATTCGATAAATGAAAAATCTTACGATGACTGCGTACAGACGTAGAGTAGAATAAACGAATGTTTTACGTGAACGATCGGAACCTTTTCTTCCCTTCTTTTTCTTTCTTTCTTTCTTTTTTCGTTTCCTATACTTCTTTTTCTTTATCTACCTATCTATCCACACACACACACACACACATATATATATCGTGCGAAACGTCATTATCTTTGAGAATCTATCTTACTTAGAATCTCTGCTTAAGAGTTCTTACGATTAACGGCACTCGCACGCTATCGTTGAATATCGTGGCCAATGAAGTCGCATTGAAAGGCAAATAGAACGAATAGATGAAGAGTTTCAGATAACGTGCGTGTATGTGTCTCTACCTCTTTCTCTCTCTCTCTAGCTCTAGCTCTAGTTCTAGCTCTCCCTTCCTCCCACTATCTCCATCTCCGTTTTTGTTTACGGCGAACGACTTCCGTCTAAGAGATTTTTTTAGGATCGAAATAAGAAGAAGGAAGAAAAAAACGATCGATCGAATCGCTTAACGATCCGGGAATCATTTTCATTCGCCGTTTAACAAAAAACGATTAAACTAGACAATTTTAATAGAAAATAATCCGAAGGAACGACATGGTTAATTGCTCGTAGCGCTTATATGAACGATCGGAGGTCAAACTAAATCGTAATCATTGCGCGTCGCATAGTAACTCCGTAATGAAGACGTTCTCTCTCTCTCTACATATATGTATATATATCTGTCTCTCTCTCTCTCTCTCTCTCTCTCTCTCTATACTTCTTTCTATTTCCCTCTCTTAACCACTTAGAGACGCAAGATTGTATTAAAATATGAATATTAATGGCGTTGGAGTTAATGTACTGTGTAATCGTCATGCCTGGGCTATAGTCGGTGGCTATAGAATGTTAATACTCTGTGACCCCTTGGTCAACGTTGCTAACCATGACCATCTTCTATCTAACGCACACGTCCGGCGCATACTTTCCTTCCCTTAAAATATGCGCGAAGACTACTACGACGAAGAAGAAGAAGACTACGACGACGACGACGACGACGACGACGACGACGACGACGACGACGAAGACGACGAAGACGACGAGCCGCTTTATTTATTGCACAACCAAAGTAATAACGAGTCTCTTACTGCAACGACAGACCTTTATCGGGACGTAATTAAGATCGTCGCTCTTAAATTAAGTAATCTTCGACCTTACCGACACCAAATAAAAACAGAGAGAGAGAGAGAGAGAGAGAGAGAGAGAGAGAGAGAGAGAGATAAGGATAGAGAATAAGAAGGAGAAAGAGAGAGAAAGAAAGAGAGAGAGAGAGAGAGAGAGAGAGATGTCGTATTGTGTCCTTTTCAACGAATGGAAAAACATTTCGAAGTGATTTTTTTCGTTCGTTTTTTTTTTTCTTACTGGCTGACCAAACAGCACATCGACCATTCCCACGATCTTAAGGTGCGCGAAAGCGCGTTTGAAGAAAGGCAAAGGAACGATAAATTATTATAGCACCGAACGATCGACGTCGTTAATATCTCTTCGTTTTACTTCGGCGCGGCATCGAACCGATGTAATTCGATCCTTCGGAGGGAGAGACCATGGCGCGGACGCACGCGTACGCGGTTTTTCCGCCGCACCACCGAGAAACGATCCATCCGATCCGATCCGAACCGATTCGATCCGAACCGAACCGAACCGAACCGATCCGATCCAATCCGATCCGAACCGATCCGATCCGATCCGATTGCTCGCGGACTCGGCGGGCGAGTAAAGTTCTCGGGGTGAAGTTACGATCTAGCACGTAATCTACCTACGAGTATCGATTTCGAATCGCTACGAACGAGATCTCTTTTACCATTATCATCGAAACAATTTGTGCGTGCGACGACGAGTACGGTCGTTGTCCTTTGGAAGAAGAATAAAAAAAGAATATATATATATATATATATATAGAGAGAGAGAGATAGATAGATAGAATTTTATAATGAATTCGATCGAGATTCGTTTTTGCGCGAAATCGCAACTTCCGAGTCGTGATAAATTAATCGCTCGGCAATAGGAAAGAGAGAGAGAGAGAGAGAGAGAGATACCGTGACGTTTGATATTAGCCGCAATTACGTTTAAATCAAGGGAAGAACTCGCTCGCGGTTCTTGGTCTCTCTCTCTCTCTCTCTCTCTCTCTCTCTCTCTTTCTCTCTTTCTCTGGTGGTACGAGGAATTAGACGTAAGAGGAAGAAGGGAACGCGGTTAAGAGAAATCATTTCGCACGACGTATCTTAAAGCCGGCAAATCTCACGACGTACATACGCGGATGGAGGTTCGAACGGGTAACTGGGTCGAGACGTAGCCTGTACGTACGTTCGACTCGACGGCTCTCTTATAGACTTAATTACTGGCATGGTATAATTATAATTTCCCTCGTCATTTCTTTCTTTCTTTCTTTTTTCTCTCTACCGAAAGCTCGGCAACCGCGGAAAGGTCGATGCCATAGATCCCATGAAATCTCTGTCTGTCTGTCTTTTTATCTTTCTTTTTTTTTCTTGCTTATCCTCTCTCTCTCTCTCTCTCTCTCTCTCTCTCTCTCTCTTGTCCTCGGTGCATTTCATTTCGTGCCAGTGCTGGCACGCGCGACGTATAGTGCCCCGGGTGTATAAATACGTTCGCATGCGAGCACCTTCATTATGCCGGCTCACGGTGCAAATCGTTCTGCTTTGAAAACTCGCGTGTGCACATCCAATCGAGTGTTTAACAAGCGTTAAGCCCTCCCACGGTGGCTGTTATCACGCGTCGTCCACCACCGTACTTTCTCTCTCTCTCTCTCTTTCCCTCTTCTCCAGAGAGATATAATTCCAAAAAAGAAAATATAGAAAAAAGGACAAAGTACAGAGAGGAAAGAGAAAGAGAGAGAGAGAGAGAGAGAGAGAGAGAGAGAGAGAGAAATACGAAACGAATAAAAAAAAAAGAAAGAAGAAGGAAGAAAAAACAGAAGAATCAACGTACCATCTTCCAAGGAAGGAAATTGTGATGATCTACGCTCATAATAGTCGCCACTCGCGACGATGGCCTTAACGATCCTTGCTCGCGAATGCAAATCGAATTAGAGTGTTTCATAATCGAGGCGAACCGCGAAAGCGCCACGTCGAGGTTACGTTAATAATGACCGGCTACTGTATGTGCGCCGCGTCGTTAAGAGCCTAGCTCTCGATTTTGCATGCTAAGCTTTCGACTCTAACGACCTTTGAAATTCATTAGGCAACCTCGAAATAACCCCGGCGAGAAGAGAAGAGAAGAGAGGATTTTCGCGGTGGTGCTAGAGCAGCGTTCTCGAGATAAATCGCGGGAGAACGAAGCGGCAACGAACGTACATATAATACACTTATGTTGTATCTCATGTGTATATATACATATACATATATATATATATATATATATATATATATATATATATATATATATGTATGTATGTATGTACGTACTTACGTACTTACGTACGTACATACGTACGTACGTATGTATCCGTACGTTGGTGTATTAACTAAAGGTAGCTACGTTACTTCGCAAGTATGCAAGAGAATTGCCAGAGGCATAAACAGACTGATGATGATTGGACAATTCCTCTCCTCTCCTCTCTCTCTCTCTCTCTCTTTCTCTCTTTCTACCCGATCCCCGCACCCTCACCTTCCTCCTCCTCCTCCACCTTCGCCACCTCATCCTCCTCTTACGTAGAACACAGTGGCAGAACCCGACATAGACTTCTATACCGACAGCCTTCGTTCGTCCCTCCTCCTCTATAATCACTCTATTTATCATTCGTACCGTTTCTCTCGCCTTCTTTAATGGCAGTAATAGCCCACCCGGTACGTAGCCGATCTCTACCGACAAAATATTACGCGCGTTCTCTACCGTCCTTCGCTATTTGTTTCGAGAATCATTTTCAAGCTTAATCCTCTCTCTTTCTCTCTTTCTCTCTCTCTTTCTCTCTCTCTCTCACTCACTCTTTCATTCCCTCTCTCTCCATTTCTCTATCCATCCATCTATCTATCTAAGAGAATATTCGTAAGAGTAACGTTAGCGTACGAACAGATTTAAGAAAGAAATAAGTGAATAAGTGAATAAATAAATAAATAAATAAATAAATAAATAAATAAATAAGTAAGTAAGTAAGTAAGTAAGTAAGTAAATAAGTAAGTACTAACGTGCATTACCGGCACATCTTTACGATTTGTCTCGTCGGGTGAAAGCGCGATTTCTACGTCTATAAATCCAAGGATCGAGATAAAGGTGAGTATTATACGAGAGTAAACGGGAGAAGAAGAAGTGGTATGTGGGAGAGAGAAAGAGAGAGAGAGAGAGAGAAAGAGAGCTTTCTCCAAATTTGATGATGATGATGATGATGATGATGATAATGATGATGACTACTACGATATTCCGACCGAAAAGAAACGTGTTTTTTTTCTTCTTTAAGATTCCTTATCTCCCTCGGTGATCGAAATTTATCGTTCTCTGATCTCTGTGTAACCAGTTCCGATCATCTTCATATATAATATATACATACATACATATACACACACACACACACACACACACACACACACACACACACACACACACACACACACACACACACACACACACACACACACACACACACACACACACACACACACACACACACACACACACACACACACACACACACACACACACACACACACACACACACATGAACGAAATAAAAATAATGAAGGTAATGAGAGAGTGTTCGACATATATATATATATTTGTCAAAAGTTTCCTTTTGTGATTTTTTTTTTGTTTTTTGTTTTTTATTTTTTATTTTTTTTTGTCTCTCTATCTATATATATATGTACATATATATATATATATATATATATATATATATGTATTTGTCAAAAGTTTCCTATTGTTATTTCTTTTTGTTTTCTCTCTCTCTCTCTCTCTCTCTCTCTCTCTCTCTCTCTCTATATATATATATATATATATATATATATATATATATATATATATATAATTTTTTTTTCTCTCCGTCTCTCTTCTGTTTCCTTTTTTTCTCTCTCTTTTTCCTTCCCCATCACCCGTCTTCCTCTTTAAAGCGATGTCGGCTTTAGACGGAGGAAGGGAAACGATCGTGGCGAGAACGCCCATTATATCCTATTAATTAATCTAACAATGCGTGCGAGAAGTTGGTAGAGAAGCCGGCTAACGAGAATGGTATCCACGACCGCGCAGAACCGGGAGTTAAGTCGGTAGATGTAAGAGAAGTAGAAGTAGAATAAGAAGAATAAGAAGAAATAAAAGGTAGAGAAGGAGGAGGAGGAGGAAAAGAAGGAAGAATTGGAGGTAGAAGTGGAGAAGGAGGAGGAGGAGGAGGAGGAGGAGGAGGAGATCCCTTTTGCTCGTAAAGCACCCTTTCGTCTTTCCTCTTATATCGTCGTCCTTTTCTATGGATCTCTCTCTCTCTCTCTCTCTCTCTCTCTCTCTTTCTTTCTCTCTGTCTCTGTCTATTTTATTTTCTCTTTTTCCTCGACGATTCGACGTTACGACTGTCTCGGCAACCCATTGAAACGTCTACACCGTAAGACCATATTCTCGATCATCCTTCCTCGTTCAACTCGAATTAATTATTTCGCATAATTCTTAGGAAGGAAAACAGTAATTACCATCCTCCTCCTCCTCCTCCTCCTCCTCCTCCTCGTCGTCGTCTTTCGTTTATCCCGTAAAATAACATAAATTTTCGGTTAGGCTTAAATGGTATAGAAGGCTCGTATGTATGTACGTACGTACGTACAAGAAATTGACACGTTTCCACGGATCGGTAGAAAGTAGTTATGATTCTTTGTCAAACGATAAATCATCGGTTAGATCATTCGTCGAGGTATAAAGAAAAGATAAGTACTTCATATCTAAGGTTTCTCTCGGCTAAACTTCGTCTTCGTCTTCGTCTTCTTTTTCTTCTTCTTCTTCTTCCTTCTTCCATCCTTCTCTTCTTCTATAAACAGACAAGGTTTGGATTACACCTCGTTGAGAGGTAATAAATTACGA
>OU964981.1:3502711-3515211 GCA_918808275.2 Dolichovespula sylvestris
CACAATGTCTCGCCGCTCTCACATTTCCCCCCTCCTCCCTCCAGCCCTCCCAACCGCCCTCCCAACCGCCCTCCCCATTATACGCGTATAACGCGCGATCGAATTTTATCGTTCGAAAAGAATTCATTGTTAAAAAGTCAACGAAACGTTTTCTTTTCTTTTTTTTTTTTGCTATCGACGTTAAATCTCAGCGAGAGATCCAAAGAAATTTCTTTACGTATGCGTGTGTATGTGTGTGTGTGTGTGTATATATATATATAAAAAGAGAGAAAGAAAGAGAGAGAGAGAGAGAGAGAGAGAGGATATAATTCAGGGCACTCATTAATGCAATGCTAATTTTGTGATATCGTGGCACGTATCGAGCGTCGATCCTGATCGCGACGATTATCATCGTCGAGACAGCATATCCGGGTAGGTAGTTACTTTATAAAGTGAGGCTTCGAACACCGATCATTATAGCAAGAGAGAGAGAGAGAGAGAGAGAGAGAGAGAGAGAGTAATTTGAGTAACGAAATAATTGCATCGTATTTTTGAGTGCGGCGAGCCAAAGATTTTAATATCTCTGGCAATCGGACCTTCAAAATTTCACGCATTATTACACCGAGAGGGGCCGGTACTTTGTCAAATTTTTAATGGACCCGAACCGGACGCGTTCGTATCGTAGATGAGTAAAACTTTGGGTAATCAACGACTCCCGATCGTCGTGTTTCATTATTTATTTATTTATTTATTTATTTATTTATTTATTTATTTTCTCTTTCGTTACTATCGAATTAACTCGAATATGATCGATAGCCGGATGAATTCGAAAATACGACTTCGCGATATCCCCACGCGGTGGTAAAAATAGTGTGTGGCTCGCGGTATTACGAAAAATAATCATTTATTATTATCATCATCGATTGTAAAACGTTGACTACAGGTATCTCGTATGATTCCTATATTATCGAATATATTTATGGATAAAATTATTATCATAAGTCTACGAGAGATATCTCGAAAACCCGATATCTCGACGCTGTTATTTATCGAATAAATACGGTGTATAACGATAATTCCGAGTCTTTACATTCTCGAGAGGTTCACGTCCCACGTAATGATTCCGCGTTATTAATTAACGATGTGCTAGGCACATCATAGAAAATTAGTAATCGTTTTAGCAAACCTATAATCTTGACTATATATATATATATATATATATATATATACACACACATACATACATACATACATACATATATATGCCGGTCAAGTCATTAAAATCGCTTTTATGTATATACATACATATTTACATCGGGTTATGGATATTCATTTATCAAGCGCTTGGTTATCGATATCCGAGTTTCCTGCTGTTGTCAATAAAATCGAGTTACCCCCATTTTTTCCATTACAAATCTATAATTAAATAAATATTAATAATCTTTAAGTGATGCTTTTCACATTTCGCATTTTTTTTCTTTTTCTTTCTTTCTTTCTTTTTTTTATACGTACAGACATATGTAGGCTGGTAGGTAGGTAGGTAGGTAGGTAGGTAATAAAAATATCAGACACATACACATACACACACACACACAAACACACACACACATATATATATATATATAGATAGATATACTATCAACTCGAAGCTTTTTTGTCCGATCAACCTGACCGCAAATTACGATGATTTCAATGACTATACCGATATAAACCGAGCAATTCCGATCCCTTAGATCTTCCGAAGCGCGTATACCGCCGCCGACTTTGAGATCGTATCTGTATCGAGTCGTTGAATCCGTTCTGCCATCGATCGTCGGACATTCCGCTGTAACATCCCAAGTGGAAAGCCGATTTAGCAGTGCGCGATAACACGCGAGGAGAAACTTTAAACGTGTTCGGCGTTTCGAGTCGGTGACAAGAATGACGAGCTTGAGAGAGAGAGAGAGAGGCGTAAGAAACGACTGGACCGATAACCCACATCGATCGTATCTACGATATTCGATCCTATCGTTAATAATTTTCATTCTTTCTTTTTCTTTTTTTTTCGTTTGTCATTTTGCAACACAACTTTATTGCTTATTTAATTATTCGATATACGCAGGATGGATATGACACGTGGTGAATAATCCGTACAACGTAACTAATAAAGACGATCAACGCGATGTAATTAATGAGACGTTCAAACGCACGCTGAAAGAGAGAGAAAGAGAGAGAGAGAGAGAGAGAGAGAAACACACATCGTCGAGATATAAATTATCAAAATATACGAATACAATACAGTTGCTTAACGTTTGCGTGTTAATCCGTATTTCGTAAGGATTTACGAAGTAACTCGATGCATTTTACGGATGCACCGAATTCCTTGCCTAATAATTGCCACGCGATAAACGATCGGCCCCACGTGATAACGGGTAACAGGATTTAAAAGTTGGACGCTCGCCTTCTTCTTCTTATTCCTCTTCTTCTTCTTCTTCTTCTCTCGCGCGTGGCTAATTTACAACTCGAGAACTTATCGGCCACGAGTTTCGAATTCTTGCGGGTGT
The DNA here is from genome assembly GCA_918808275.2 of Dolichovespula sylvestris. Classification (NCBI taxonomy): domain Eukaryota; kingdom Metazoa; phylum Arthropoda; class Insecta; order Hymenoptera; family Vespidae; genus Dolichovespula; species Dolichovespula sylvestris. The sequence continues at coordinate 3,505,234 of OU964981.1, forward strand.
AACGCGGTAGAAAGCCTTAAGGAATTCGACGTTCTTTTGATCCTTCTTTTTCTCGTTTCTTCTTCTTCTTCTTCTTCTTCTTCTTCCTCTTCCTTTTTTTTGACCCTTTTTTTTCTTTCTTTTTTTTCTTCTCCTGATCCCCTCTCGCAGTATCTTCACATACCATAATTAAGAATAATGAGGGAGAGCGCGTCACGCGTTAAAATCCGATACGAAGAGAATATCGAACCGATTATTATTATTATTATTATTATTATTATTATTATTATTATTATTATTATTATTATTATTATTATCTTCGTCGATAAAAAATCTCTCTCTCTCTCTCTCTGTCTCTCGTTATTTTTATCTCTTCGACGGGGTGCAATTTTTACGGGGAGGGAGACAGGAAGAAAAAGGAGGAGCAAGGAAATAAGAATGAAAAGAAAAAATTGAAAATAAAAAAAGAAAGACGTGGAGGAAGGGAAAGGAACCGTAAAAGATGTTTAATTACGCGCGCATACAAGGACGCCGAATTAATAAACGTTTTCCTTTGAACGATCGAACCACGTTTCCCCCCACTCCACTCCACCCTCCCCCACCGATAGTAACCGGCGATTAACCTTAAACGCGATACATTAATCTTGCCGAGCCCTTTTTACTCGTCGATATCGTCCGGAAGCGATTTTGTTTGTATATACGCACAATGCGTACGGTTGAAAACTTTTATAAACGTAGTTTAATAACTTCCACGATTAATACGCATCGTCGTAGTCTTATTTCAAATTTATAAATCTACCTAACCAACCAACGCGCCAAAACCACCACCGTATAACCATTACGTTTAGCGCTATGATTTACGAACGAGGACGCGCTGATACAAATCCACGAGGAGTATATATTTCACGTCTTCTCTCTCTCTCGAAATATTACACCCATACTGTTCAAAATAATTACTCTCCCTTTCTCTCTCTCTCTCTCTCTCTCTCTATATATATATATATATATATATATATATATATATATATATATATATCGTGACGAAGGAAGAACGCGAGCAGCAAACGTAATCTCGTGTTTCTCGGGCACGCAACGGCCGAGGTAAACGGCACACACGCACCACTAAACTCCATATTTACCGATTATTACCGCGTTACATTATTATTTTTTTTTTACTTCCGGTTTATCCCTCGCCGACCGTTCGATAGACCGAGATAGACAAACGAGCGAGCGAGCGAGCGAGCGAGCACCTACGTGAACCCTCCCTCCCTCCCCACTCCACCCCACTCTCCCTTTTACGAAACCTTATCGCGACGATTTTTCTTCGTGGATTAAAAAAAAACCATATCGTTAAATCATACCGAATACGGCATCAAAACCAGAGATAATATCAAACGGTTATTGTTATTGTCGTCATTTTGAATAATCATTATTACGCGAATGGAAACCTTCAAAGAGTCCGCAAACTCGCGTATATGTATTTCTTCTTTCTTTAAAACAAAGAGATAGATAGATAGAGAGAGAGAGAGAGAGAGAGAGAGAGAGAATTTGCTATCTCACTTTGTCTGATCTAAATTTGAAATAAAAATTACTACCAACGTACCTATTTTTTCCAAGAAATAAATTCGGTTCTCCCACTTAAGTTTTTACTCTCTTTCTCTTCCTTTCTTCTTTCGTCCTTTTCGTTCGATTTTATTTCCCCTTTTATCTCCGCGTACATTACGAAACGATACGTGCACGTTGAACTTCACGTATACAAGGTATCAACGCTCAAAAATGGCTCGCTTAGTTTAACCCATCGACCCCGGGAGAAGTTATTCGAAACTTTCAGCACCGACTTCCATCGAGTTTCCACTCGTTTTTCTTCTACCCGAAGACGTTCAAATTTCGTTCCTCCTTATCTCCCACCCCCACCTCCCCCTCCCCACTCCAACCACCGCCCCTCGTTCGTTGCTTGTTCTCCACGAGCGCTAATTAAGAAGTATACGGCTCTGTTGAAATATGCAAGTCGTATATACGTGTAAGTACATGTATACATATATATGTATATAGATATATACACACACACATATATCTATATATGTATATATATATATACATAAAGTCATGAGGAGCCTGAACGCAAAGATTTCGTAATTATATTCCATGGGTTTTCACCGGCAAGGCAAATTGCGATTGGCCGTTCATCAACGTCTCTCTCGTTACGTACTTATATACGTTCCACACGAGTCCCGATTAAAGTGATGCTTTTCCGCATTTATTCACTCCAAAAACACATCGCATACTTTCTTAATCTCCTATGTCACGACGATTTCACGGATATGAAATAGAAATATATATATATATATGTACATAGATACATACGTACTTACGTATTTACTTACGTACTTATTTACGTACTTTGAAATATTTACTATTAGAAAGAAAACACGAGCTATATCGATATAACATATAAAATATTAACAGCTAGCGATCTTGCTTCCTCTTCCTCTTCCTCTTCTTCTTCCTCTATTTCTTCTTCCCATTCCTCTTCATTCTCTCCTACGTAAAGCTTATGTAATCCCTTACTCAGGATATAAGCGTAGCTAACATACCTATCTGCTATCTCCTAACATTAGTGCTTTACTTACCTATTATGCCATGGAAGAAAGGCGAAAGAGAAGAGAAGAGAAGAGAAGAAAAGAGAAAAGAAGAGAAGAGAAGAGTAGAGAATAGAAAAATATTCTCTAAACAACCAACACTATGGTACATACATACATAGAGTACATACGTTAGATACGTACATACATAGATACATACAATATATACATACATACATACATACATAGATACAATACATACATACATACATAATACATACATACATATATATATATATACATACATACAAGAGCGATTAATATGCCGTACCAAACGTGATATCGTTCGCCGCGTCCGCGTGTGCCCCTTTACGACCGACAAAAAGCTGCCATTTCGTTGAATTTATATTTAACGCTCGAACGTTTGATCCGTGCCGCGATCGATAAATAATTCTCTCTCTTTCTCTCTCTCCCTCTCTCTCTCTCTCTCTCTCTCTCTCTCTCTCTCTCTTACGATCCGAACACCGGAGTGTCTTCCGCGTCTCTACCAAGCGGCGCATCCGCGGCGTATCGCAAACGATCGTTTCTTGCAAGCTCTCGCGCTTAGAGAGCGCTAACTCTTCTACGTTCATCGTTCTCCTTCAAACTATCTCTCGCAAAATCAACTTCTTTTTCACCTACCCTCCTCCCCTACCCTCCTACCCCACCACCACCACCCCGTTCGATCTCTCTGCACACGGACAACGATAACGTTTCTGCCAACGTCCATATACGCGTATCCTCTTTTGGCGATCGTAATTCATCTTACGTATGTATCTATACATACATACATGTATGTGTGTGTGTGTGTGTGTGTGTGCCTGCGTGTGCGTATATATGTGTATATATATATATATATATATATATATTTATTTTAAGCCGAAAGAACGAATATCAGCCCATTAATTCGGTGTTAAGCCTTAAATTATTGAGTCTCTCGAAAGTCTCGTAACGCCCACGGGAACCTCTTTTCGTCCTTCGCTTTTATAGAAAGCCGTGACATAAACCATCTCTTTTCTCTCTCTCTCTCTCTCTCTCTCTCTCTCTCTTCTCTCTTACTCTCACGAATTTTCGACCAAAGTATAACGCGCATGATTTATTACTACGAAATATATATGTACGCGTGTCTGTGTGTATATATATATATATATATATATATATATATATTTTGTTGTTGTCGTTTTTGTTTTTGTTGTTGCCTTTTATTGAACGGGAAAAGGGGAAGCCCAATATTAATCATAACCTCGGACATGTTTCTACATATTAATACGAATGCGAATGTAAACTCTATCTCGCAACGTTTTAGAGACGATACATCATCGAGAAATAAATAAAATCGAACGAAAGAGGTTTATTATTGTCGAGGCGCAAAAGGAAACAAAAAAAAGAAAAAAGAAAAAAAAGAAAATTATTTGCCAATTAGGTATAATATATTCCGTCGCGTTTATATACGAATAATACACGTGATTGTTCCATTATTATTATCATCACCATAGTTACGATGGTGTGCGTTCCTTTTCTCGATACGAAACCACCGATCCCCGTCCTATGGTGGTGGTCCATTGTATGGAGAACAGAATCAGTATTACAGAAACGTTCAACTCAATTAAAGCTTTTAAACGCCTTTAAATGGTAAATTGCTCTAAAATCGGCCTTCTTAACGCATCAAACAATCGTAATTGGTAGATTATATATATATATATATATATTTATCTTTTTCATTTTCTATTCAAACGAAAAGATAGATGCGCTCGTTAAATCGTAGTCGGTGTTATCAGCGTGCCATTAACGATACGTTCGATGCAAACGTGTCAGAAGATACAACATCGTTCATAATTGAATACGGAAGAGAGTTAGTATCTCGATCGCGACACCCGGCTTGTCTACAAACGAGCTTCTAACGATTGAATACCTACCAACGTATACTTATGTAGTACGTAGGTACCTATATATACGTATATATATATATATATATATATATATATATATATATATATATATATACATATGTGTGTGTGTGTGTATATATCTATGTACGTATTAGTAGTTTCCATATAAGAGAATGACACCTCTCTTCGAACTTCATGTAACGAAATGTTAATAAATTCTCATTCTCTCTCTCTCTCTCTCATTCTCTCTCTCTCTCTCTCTCTCTCTGTCTCTCTTCGTTAATGGCGCACCTACTATTCGAAAGTATTCCAAAAATGTTTCGTACATATAAATAACTATGAAAACCTGTGGATCCCGATCTACAAGGAGTTACGATCTTTAGGAAAGGCTCGATTGGTAAAAAATAAAAAGAAAAAAAGAAACGAAAGAGAAAGAACGAAGATATTTCTCTGGGCGTGGAAGCCGATGATCTCCGTTCGCGTGAGTATTTCATTGTGTCCGATCTTATACAGTGTGGGTGTCAACGCCCCCGTCAACATTTCTCCTTCATAAAATCCCGCTGCGAGAGACATGGAATCAATGAGCTTTAACAGTTCTCTCTCTCTCTCTCTCTCTCTCTCTCGCTCTCTCTCTCTCGACATTATAATTAGATGCGAAGCAATACTCGTAAATATAATTTTGTCGTTTCGTAAAAACGAGGCCTTATTTTCTCTCTCTCTCTCTCTCTCTCCCACTCTCTTTCTTTCTCTCTCTTTCTCTCACTCTTCGAGAATCGATCTCGATAATATTTAACGACCGAAATTGCTCGACGCCGACGACGACGACGACGACGACGACGATGACGATGATCTCGATGATTGCAAATAATCGTGTCACGATATTTATGTCACTTTCGATTAACGAAACACGTCTCTTCTACTGTCCACCTTCACGTATGGGGACCATCGATTTCACGAGCCGCCACCACCACCATCACCACCACTCGAGATCCAGTTTTATCAAGATAATCGTCGAGGCGCTTTCATTTCTTCTTCGAATTTTACTATTAAACGCGTGGATATCGAACGCGTTCGATCGATAAAAATACGATACCAATTGTGATCGATGATATATCAATGATAAGTGTGATATCCGTACGTTTTAAATACCTTTAGCAGGCATTCATTCAACGTCAATCTTTCCTCGACTCTCCTCCTCTCCCTCCTCTCCCTCCTTCCCACCTCCACCCCAGCCTCGTACGTAGAAGAAGCACCGATCGTCTGTAATCTGATTTTATTATCGAGGATAACTTTATAAATTCCTTAAACAACATTAATCGATATGTTTACTAGTTTACAAATTTCCAATAATAATATGTTAATTTATAAGTTTATCAATTTCTTAAACAACATTTATTGATATGTAAATCAACGGAAACGCGCTTCGTATATCCGATTTCGTTCGAGAACAAACGGTAATCTCATTTTCGTGCGATCGTTAAAACGACGGTATCGAATTTGTCGTCCATAACAATTAATTAATGATCGCAGTTTAGTCAATGCATCGCGTTAGATTAGAATCGGTGAGATTTCTTTTTCTTACCCCTTTTCTTATTCGTTCTTTCCTTTTCTTTCTTTTTACTTTTTTCATCCCTCTTCGTTCGTTCGCCCTTTCTTTTTTCTTTTTTTTTTTTTTTTGAATGCCAAAAACGAAACTGAAACGATCTTTCTCGAAGGTTGTGTTCGTGGGAGTACTCAAAAGTTTGTAACTGGGAAAGAGAGAAAACGAGAGAGAGAGAGAGAGAGAGAGGGATAAGGGGAGGGGAGGGGAGGGGAAGGAGGACTCTCCGCGATCTGCATATGTAAATAAGCAGACGTTGTAAAATTCACGGTTGACCATTCGTTAGTCACGACGAGAACGATACACTTCTTCTTTCCATCCATGTCACGCAGTTCACATCTCGCAGAACGAAAAGAAAGAGAGGAAAGAAAAAAGGAACGAAAAAGAAACGCAAAAGAGGGGGGAAGAGGAGGAGGTAAGGAAAAAGAACGAAGGAAAGAGTTCGAGCGCCTAACGTTAAGTATTGTGTTAAGCCTGCATACTGCGTTGATCGTGAGACAGGTAATTAAGAGCGATTTACATGGGTCCGCCCCGCGTTCGAATTATACCTGCGAGCGAACGTGAGAGTTTCGAGAGCCGACTTTTTTTGTTTGTCATCTCGCGTAATTAAAAAAAAAAAAAAAATAAAAAGAAAAGAAAAGAAAGAAGAAACGTCTCTTTTAATCTATCGCACGTACGATCGAGATGGAAGCTCGTTCGATAACGATCCCTTTTTTCCTTTCTTCTTTTTGATATTGAATTTACGAAAGACCGTGTCTTTCGAAAAAAAAAAAAAATAAATAAATAAATAAATAAATAAAATAAAATAAGACTTCATTATACGATCAAAAACGATCGATGATAAGTAACTCTAATGTTGTTGGAGAGAAAGAGAGATAGGAAGGTAGTCAGGGATATATATATATATATAGCAAGAATTTCCAACGATGATCATTTGCATGATGTTTCACAGTGCGTGTACAGTTACACGATCTTGTACATAATTTAACGCGAAACACCATGGAACCTTCGGCACGTAGCCTTATCGAGCGGTAATTAAGTTAATTGCTTTTGCAGTGACTTAGTACTTGACGCAGGAGAGCCAGATGGAGGAGTAGTTTAAAGAGAAAAAATGTTCGTAGCTTAGATAGTGGAGGGGAAGGAAAAAGAGAGAAAAAGAGAGAAAGAGAAAGAGAAAGGAGAGAGAGAACGAACGAACGAACGAACGAACGAAACGAAGGAACGTACAAACGAACGAACGATCCAACGAGTCTTGTAATTTTCCTGACGAGGAACACAACGTCGAAACGACAGCCGATGATGGATGTCGGCATATGCGGTTCTTCCTAATCGGAGACTTTTCTCCGTGTCGCGCACGTTGGAACCCTCGCGGCTAACAGATCGACCATTAAAATATGTTGTAATTAATGAAGAGACGAGACAAGACGGGACGGTACGGTACGGTACGACTCGAGACACGGATCTAACATATTGATACCGAGGATGATATCGTGACTTATTCAACATTTATATTCTCTCTCTCTCTCTCTCTCTCTCTTTCCTTTTCGTTTTTTCCCCTTTTTTTTTTTTTCTTACTTCTATTTCAGTTCGATTATCCGAAGTCAATTTTAATACGAGCGATTTATGTATTAACTCGCACGAAAGAATTACATTAATAATGATCGTGCGACAAAAGTATTACAATGAAAGTGTCGGAACGGAAGCCAACATTTTCTTACAGGTTTATTTTTATATATACACTCGTCGACGTGGATAAGTCCTTTACGCGATGTCTTTTTCTTTCTATCTCTATCTCTCTCTCTCTCTCTCCTTGGTCCGTCCTAGGCCGACTTTCCCTTTTCCGGAAGAACGAGGTTATCCACTTCGCCATCCATCCTCATAATGGGGAACAGGATCATTTATTAAAGCGTTGATTCATCACGAGGATTCGTCGAGTTAATCGGCCATGAGCTACGAAACTATAATCGTCTTGCGTCGTGATATTTTATATCCTTGATATCGAACCGATAGCTTCCTCGTTTAAAACCATGCCCCCCCCTCTCTCTCTCTCTCTCTTTATTTGTCTTTCCGTCAATCTTTCTCAAAGAATCTCTTCGAAGTGTCTTACACGAATGAGTCCAGAAGAAAAAAAAGAAAAAAGTAAACGTCGATCTTCTTACATTTTTTTTTACATTTATTTCCCTCCTCCCTCCCCGCCTTTTTTCTCACGGAAAAAATATTTATTTTCGAACAAAGCGAAGAGAGAGAGAGAGAGAGAGAGAGAGAGAGAGATAACAAGAAGGGATGAGAAAAATGCGTACAAGTGTCCAGCGACGCGTGCCTTTTTATTTTTTATTTTTTTTTTTTTTTTTTATTTATTCTTGTAATTTCTTCTTTTCTTTTTTGAAAAAAACTTTATTGCCATTTTACTTGGTAACCGCGTGTGAATCGTTAAAACTAGAAAGAGACGTCAAAACCCGTCCAGTGTCATAGTACTCTATCCTCAATCTTTTCTCTCTCGAAATCGACTTAAATATATATGCGTGTGCGTGTGTGTACGCGTGCGCGCGCGCGGGTGCATGTGTGTGAGTTTTTTTTATGAACATCGTTGCCCACACTGTTGCACGTTCCTCTTGAATTTACAACGTGTCATAATGCAACATATACAGGCCCGGCCGGGCGTCATATAAAAGGTAATAATGAGAAATCTTTCGGCATATAATAACACGAGGTAAAATGCTCGTAGGGTACTACGTACGAATATTCATTATTATAATTAATGGTGGAATATAAATGAAAAGAGGATACTCTCGTTTCTCATTACTTATGCAAAACTACGTGAACCAGTTTCCTCGGTTGCTTATAAAACGAAAGAAGGAGAGAGAGAGAGAGAGAAAGGGAGAGAGAGAGAGAGAGAGAAAGGGAGAGAAAGAGAAAGGAAGAAATGAAGAGAGAGATGAAAGACGTCGTAATTAATAATCTCGTTTCTAGAGTTAGTAATCGTAGGCTTTAAATTCTTCTAATATAGACGGTAATGATCGGTCATCGATTATCCGGATGTCGAACGTAGCTGACCTTAATTAATCGAACGATTATGTTGCTCGAACCGTATCGTAAAGCGCAATTATGCCAACGCGAACGTACCAGTCGGCCTTTGGCTTAAAGCTAAGGTCGAGAGTGTAAGAAGAAGAAGAAGAAGAAGAAGAAGAGAAGGATGAGGAGAATAAGAGGAGGAGGAGGAGGAGGAGGATTCTTCGATGGACGACTCTCGAGGGAGCTATCATTCTTTCTAGCTCGTGGAAATTCTCATCCTTCTCATCATTATTCGATAGCCGGTTATAATAGTTTACCAGAAAAGAATTCCCTTAGATCGATCGATCGATCGATCAAAGATAGATCGTATATCGTCGATTACAAACTGGAGTTTCGTAAGCAAGAGCCAAATCTATTCCGCGTGTTATATTTTAACCGAAGGGAAATCAAAAAAGACCATAACAAAAAAAGAAAAAAAAAAAAAAAACAAATCTCGAAGGTTAGCTAACAAAACCACCGTGTCACGTGTGACGGGGTTTATAATCTCGAAACGAACCATTCCAATTAACGGATTCGTATCTACTTTTTTTTTTTTACGATTTTTCTTTATTTTATTTATTTATTTATTTATTTTTTTTTTTTTTGAAATAATCCTCGAATAATCGAAAGCTCGTAGTACGGTTCCGTTCTACGGGATACGAAGATCAGCGGGCAACGGGGATGGTGATTGGAGAAAAGGGAGGAAAGGAGAGGGATAACAAAAGCGAGAGGGGAAGGGAATGAAAAGAAATAGAAACGAAAAATTAAAAATAAAAGAGAGAGAGAGGGGGGGGGGAGAGATAAAAGTAAAAATGAAGAGAAATATAATGTAACGAAAAAA
>OU964981.1:3520211-3545211 GCA_918808275.2 Dolichovespula sylvestris
ATAAATTCACACCGTAAGGCCCCGAGACGTTCATCAGGCACGCAGAGAGCGCGTCGAGAGCGAGAGGCAACGGTTCGCGTTAGGGTTCAAGACTCTTCGTAGACCCGTACTTGTAAAAAACCTTGTCTAAATCACGTATGAAGAGAGAGAGAGAGAGAGAGAGAGAGAGAGAGAGAGAGAGAGAGAGAGAGAGAGAGATAGTTCGTACAAAAGAGGATCCTCGAAGCTGTTTACTCGTACACCGCGAGTGATGCTCTCTCTCTCTCTCTCTCTCTCTCTCTCTCTCTCTCTCTCTCTCTCTCTCTCTCTCTCTCTCTCTCTTTCTCTACTATTCCTCTCGAAGCGCACGTTGCACGTTGCACGTTGCACGGACCTGAAACCGGCGGGAATCGGCCGTAAGCCGAGAGAAATTAATAGCCTGGTATTAATTCTCACTGATTCCCCCGCGAAATGACCGGTTACTTGATTCCATCAATCTGCGCGGAGTAATAACAGCCGTACCTCCTAGCCGTTCCTCCTGCGTTCATAGTTGCCTTTACGCGTCTCCCTGCGCGTCTACGAAAATATACTACTTTACGAGTATCGGGGTAGGGTGGGTGGGTGGGAGGGTGGGGGAGGGAGAGGCGAGGGATGTATAAGAATGAAAAATCTTTCGTACGAAAATCCTGTTCCTTGAAAATAAAATAAAATGAATTAAAATAAAATAAATTAAAATAAAATAAAATAAAAGAAAAGAAAAGAAAAGAAAAGAAAGAAAGAAAGAAAAGTGGAAAAGAAAAATACAAGAGAGAGAGAGGGGGGAGTTATGATGTTTCTAATACTTTGCTAAGTGGACTATACCTTCCAAGAGACTGGTCTTTCTCCTCTCCTCTCCTCTCCTCTCTCTTTCTCTCTCTCTCCAATCCTCTCCTGTCCTGTTCTGTTCTGTTCTGTCCCTGTCCTGTCCGACTTCCGATCGATCTCGATAAAGACAATAAACGGGACGATTCGTTCGCGGAAGAAACGTAGAATGCTTTCAGGGAAATAATCCTCCTACTCTTCGAGAGAGAGAGAGAGAGAGAGAGAGAGAGAGAGAGAGAGAGAGAGAGAGAAAAGAAAAACATATATCCAGAAAGAAAGAAAGAAAGAAAGAAAGAGAAGTCTAAAGGCGGTTGTGTAGCGGCTGTCGGCGCAGAGGCAGAAGCCAATGCACATGCAGGTAGGTAGGTAGGTAGGTAGGTAGGTAGGTAGGTAGGTAGGTGCGCCGCCGTGGTGCACAAAGCCTTACGTCTTACGCGGCCATGTTACCTCGAGGCATGCTGCTTTATAATGGAATAGTTCGTGGCGAGCGATTTATCGCGACTATTTCCATGTCGCGGCTTCGAATACACACGCACACGCACACGCAGGCCTACACACACACACACACACACACACATACGAGCCTCTCTCTTCTTCCCTCTACTCCCCCCCTCCCCGCCGCCTCGTTCCTCCAGCACCGAACCAACCGAAGTCCTCCGAGCCGGTCAACGTGAGACTCTCCAAGCTTGCGCGATGCACATCCTCCTTCTTCACGAATGACGTTGAGTACGTACACCGTTCCCAAGTTGATTCCGTCAAGAGGAATACCTACTACATACTCTCTACTTACCCTCTCCTTCCCATCGCGATAATAAAATCTCTATCTCTATCTCTATCTCTATCTCTATCTCTCTATCTCTTTTTCTAAAGCACTCCTTCTCTATGTATCTACTAGCGTTGAAGTCATTTTTTTTCTTCCTATGACGATAAAAAAGAAATAATACAAAGAGTATATGAAGTAGAGAGAGAGAGAGAGAGAGAGAGAGAGAGAGAGAGAGGTTAGAGACCTTGTTCTCCGTCGAGAGAATACAACCGTGATAAAACATCGAGCGAGGATCGTCGAATTTAATTTTATTTAAAAAACAAAAAAAAAAAAAAAAGAAAAAAGAAAGAAAGAAAAAGAGAAGAAAATAGAAAAGTTAGGTTTGGAAAATATTTGATCTATACAATGTGAGCCGGGTACAGTGCACAGGTCTTATTCATTGACGTTAACATCTTCGAACTATCGTTACGAGGATAAGAGGTACACGCATACATACGTACGTACGTATGTTTTCTCTCTCTCTCTCTCTCTCAATCTCTCAGTCTCTCTATCTATCTATCTCTTTCTAGCGCGCGAAAAATATTTATTATTCCCTTTGGAACATTAAGAATGTACCCTCCAAAGTAACGCGGGAAATTGTACTCCTCGTATCTGCAATCGTCCATCAACACAATGGCGGGAAACGATTCTCGATAGGCGAACCATAAGTTCTGGCGAATCAATCCTTCTTCGTTTTAGCCACTAACGCGTCATACTCCTTCGGCCTTCCTTAGCTTCCGAGAAATCGACCGAGTCGGCTACGGTATAGTAAATCGGTGCGCGAAAGCTTATACACGCGCGTCGTCGTCTCCGTCGTCATCGTCTTCGTCGTCACCGTCTTCGTCGTCTCCGTCTTCGTCGTCGTCGTCGTCGTCGTTGGTGAAGGTGCACTTGAAGATAAAGTAGAAGAGAAGAGAGTGGGTCGAGGAGGCACGAGGAGGATGAAGAGTCGTCGAGGAAAGGTGAACCGACTTCGAGCTCACCGAGGTCGTGGCCGTGCATATTCCGATCCTAACGACGTCTCCTCTCTCTATTTCTCTCTCTCTCTCTCTCTCTCTCTCTCTCTCTCTCTCTCTCTCAATCTTTTTCTACCAGCGAGAGATCCAGGAGGCTCGCTTATTGCTCGTAAATTGCGCGTGGCTCCCGACCCGCTTTCTCGTTACTTCTAATATGACCCCGCGATGTATGTAGATTGCGACTGATTTTTCTTTTATCCCTCTCCTCTCCCCTCCTTCCCCTTCTCATTCTCCCTCTCCTTCCTTCACTCGTCTTCTTCGTCTTCATCTCCATACTCCTATTTAGCGGTGCATCCTCGTAAAACATCCTTGGATCACCTGTGCCGTTAAATCGATCTCGATCCGGCTCGGTTTCTACCGTTCTCAATCGATATCGCATTACCCCCCACCCCCACGCACACCCCCCTTTCCACCGCTTCCCCAACCCCGTCGGACGATTAAATGGCATAAGCAAGAAAACGAGAATAAATAGGACGAACCAACTACCAACGGACGGGAAATTAAAATCGAGAATACATTGTACGTACTTACTTACGTACATATTCTCTGTAGATTACGATCGAGAAGGACGAATATATTTCTTTGTATTTTCGAGAAAACGGTATCTCGCTGGCGTGCTCGTTATTATATCGTTGCGACGAGAATTATAAAATGATAATACGAACGATGACGCGCAATGAATTGATCGTCATCGTCATCGTAGTCGTAGTCGTTGAATGTTTCGACAAAATCGAATATTTCGTTATTAACTGTACCCTGCAAATTTACGCACGTATGTATTTATTTATGTATGTACATATGTATGTATGTATGTATATATCCACGATCCTTACGATTATAAAAGATCGGAAACGATGACTCAACTGTATCGTAAGAAGTACCAAACGAAACTGAACTTGAACGCGTTGTGTTAAACGTTCTCGAAGCGAACGCGAGAGTATATGTGTGTGTATGAGAAAGAGAGAGAGAGAGAGAGATTGCGTACGTGAAGGGTACACGAGGGTAAACGTGTACGTGAAAGCGCGTCTCGCGTTTGAATGTAAACATTGCCTGTCGCTCGGAATATGATATGTTGTATCTATGATTCATCCGAAAGTGAACGACGACGCTTTTTTTTTATTCTCATAAGCCATGTATGCATATATGTATGTATGTAGGTAATCGCAAAGTATAGTTGTTGTCATCGAAACAACGACGAACGCAATAGAGGAAGGAAAAATGGGGAAGGAAAGAAAGAAAAAGAATGAAATAAAATATAAAAAGTAAAATAAATAAAAGAAGGAAAAATAAATGGAGTAAAATCAAATGAAAGGGATGAAATAAAATGTAAACGAAGGAAGAGAAAGAAAGAACATACAAATTTTTGTTACGAACCAGCGATTTCGAATTTGGAGCGGATTCAATTAAATGACGACGATTATACACGGCCTGTGCTCGTCCCCCAAGAAGATAAGAAAATTCTCTACGTCCCCCCTCATACTTTTTATTTCCCCTAACTCGCAGCAAAACGATATATTCTCTCGAAAAGATAAACAAATGCGCGAGATTCCATGCTAAATTGACATTTACAAGTGTTTCTGATAAGGACGAGTCTCGAACGGAATCTCTCTCTCTCTCTCTCTCTCTCTCTCTCTCTCTTTCTGTTTCTCCAGCTCTCGCACTGCGGCCTTCTCTTGAAAGTATTTTCTTTTCTCTCTCCTTTTCCTTTTCCCTTTACATTTCTCGAATCAAATTAAAATCATCGTCGAGAAAGTATAGTCGCATTAAATTTTTGGCGCGACCCGTAGTAATCCACGATTTGCGTGACGCGTTAAAAGAGAGGAGAAAGAAAGAAAAGAAACGAGAAGAGGAGGGGGAAGAAAAGTTTTTTTGTTTAATTAAAAAAAAAAAAAAAAAAAAAAAGAAAAAGAATACCAAGGATCGTTCCAATGAATTTTCCGAACGAGATCACAAAATTAAAAAATAAAGAAATAATAATAAAAGAATATCTATACGACACGATCGAATTTATTCCCTCGCCGCTAACTTGATCTAACTCGGTGTCAAAGAGAGAGAGAGAGAGAGAGAGAGAGAGAGAGAGAGAGAGAGAGAGAGAGAGAGACGAGGTATTATAACTCGGTAGAGACTCCATGTGCGACGATCGATATCGAAGATACCGAGAGACTCGTGCTGTCTCGTCGACGATAACGCTACTGAACATCTAGACATGTGCACACGTCCTGGCTTGCATCTTACCGGATCGAATCACGGAAAAACGTGATTCGCGCGGTTTCGCAGAGAAATACAAACAGTCTAACAAACAATGGAACTCAGAACAACTTTACCTCGGTAGTTGGTATCTCTCTCTCTCTCTCTCTTACTCTCTCTCTTTCCGTCTCTCTGTCTTTCTGTATCTCTGTCTCCGTCCGTCTTATCTATGGGATGCAACAAAAACCGTGTCTTAGACGACGAAAATATTTCAAATACGTTCTACAGATACATACGGATAAATGGAGAAGGGGATAAAGAAGGAAGGAAAGAAAGAAATGAAGTCAAAGATAGAGATAGATATAGATAGAGATAGAAAGAGAGAGAGAGAGAGAGAGAGAGAGAGAAAGAGAGGAGAGAATGAGCACGCGCGGACTGTTCTCCGCACCTTGCATTTGCATCTCTAACGTATGGCAACGTGTAGATAGTAGAGGTACCTGTTCGCTCGAGTAAATCGAAGGCGATCCGATTTCGCAAGTGTTTCGGAGGAACACTTTTGCCGCTCTTAAAACATCGCTCTATTCCCTTAGCGACGGTATAAAACGGTATAAACATACACAGTGATCGATACTTTCGAATCCACGCGCCGCTCCGGCTCCGGCTCCGCTTTGCTCCGCTTTGCTCCGCTCCGTGAGAATTCAAGAAATAACGTCACCGATCACGGACACCTACCTCCTACCCGATATAATTCATACTACATCCATCCATCTATTTATCCATCTATCTATATTTATGTTTATATATATATATATAAGTAGAAAAGATTATAGAACGAGATGCGTCCTGCAATCTTGGAGTACTTAAAATCATTCTCAATATCTTTCGCGTTCCCTTCGAGATCGAAAGTCAATCGACCCGACGACAAATTGACTCCGAGACTTTTTGCACGATCGTCGTCGTCATCGTCGATGCTCGTGAGCCGTTACCTTCACTTCTTCTTGCAACAACGACGACGACAACAACAACAACAACAACAACAACAACAACAACAACGATGACGAGGACGACGATATAGTCGTCTCTCTCTCTCTCTCTCTCTCTCTCTCTCTCTCTCTCCACGAGAACGTGCGAACGTTTACGAAGTAAGAGGGATCGGTTTTGTATGCATTGAGAATACGACGAGATGATGGACGTCTTCGTCCTGTCAGTAAACCCCTTCTTCTTCTTCTTCTTTTGCTTCTCCCTTCCTCTCTTTGCTTCATTTCTTTTCCTAAGTCCATCGGGAACGTAATTAAAAACCTTTTCATTCTGACCCACTTTTTCCTTACCACAACAACAACAACAACCATCTCTATCAACGCGAATGTTCCACACTTTGACGGATCGATTACGCAAGTTTCGAGACTTCGCTTTTTACGAGCTTGTGTCCCTTCCTACTAGCTGTCTTGTCTGCTATATTTTCTTTTCTTCTTTCTATTTTTTTTTTTTTTTTTTTTACGTTAATATACAAATCGAAATTTATAAATATGATTTATGTATCCCACCCACCAGGAAGTATATAATAATAATAATAATAATAATAATAATAATGATGATGATGATGGTAATGATGATGGTAATGATGATGATGATGATGATGATGATGATGATGATGATTTCTGCATGTTTCTCATGCTCCACCGTTAATACCCTTTCGTCGAAGTAAAGACGAATGGATTTTGATCTCGCAATACCAACCTCTTCCCAGACCGAGATCTTAAAAACGGACACTCGTACCTCCTTTCAAGGACGAATCCTTACGATCGCACGCTCGCCGTTCACTCTCGATCCTTCGCGAATATAGAACTCGAGCGGAGACCCTTCGTAAAAAAAAAATCGCTCGTTAAACCTTCCCATTTTCGAAGTATCCCAAGGAAATTGATGTTTATTTGGCCGAATATTGTAACGTCGAAATAAACGAAACAAAAAGAGAAATCGTATTCGTATTGCGCGAAACGTTTTCTCTTCTATTTCGTTCGGTTACAACACTTTCGCGAATACGATCGACGAGGGAGAGGTGGGTGGGATTTTTTTTTTTTTTCGTATTATTACTTTAATCCCCGGGATATGAAAAATGATGAAGACTCTCGATGAAAACGTCATCGGTAATGATCGCGGAAAAAGCGCGCAGTTGAGAATCACTGGCAATGCTCCACTTTCGAACTCCTTGCAGCCGGCTTCGCGCTTAGAAAAGACGGACCAGCTGTATTACGTATGAACGCACGCATGAGCGTATAATATATATTATAATATATATTATAAATATATATGTATATATATATATATATACATACATTTATATAAAATTCGTAATCGAAATAACAAAACAAAAATAAAAAAATGTCGATCGACCTAATATATATTTATAAACTTTTGGAAAATATCGAAATGATATTTTCACGAGGTGTTTGTTTGAGATCAAATACGAACACCCCGGTTATACGAGGGAGGACGACGCATTCTTTAAGAGGACGATCAGACACAACCGTGGGAAAGTATTCATCGTGCGAGAAACCAGCTAACGTAATAAACGTTTAGATAATGTACCCATTGTTGGACGCGGTTAGGTACCTCTCCCTATACTTTCTTATTCATCGATGGATAGAGAAAGGAAGAAGACGCGAGAAGTGTAGAGAGACGGGTGTACGCCATGATTCATTATCATATCGATCATCTTCGATACCATTTATTGATTGGGGAATCGATTGGATGCAACTACTGTGATAATACATTTTATCGTACCGGTATGATACCTCTCCAATCTTTCTCGTAAATAAATAAATAAGATAAATAAGATAAATAACATTAAAAAAAAAAAAAAAAAAAAAAACACGAAATTTAGAACGATCGCTTTTGTTTCTTTTTCTTCTTTTCTTTTTATCTTTTATGTTTGCTTCGTTTCTATCTCAACTTCCGTGAGCAGTCCAAGTCTCGTGTATCCCCTTTTCGTTCGCTTGATTTTTCTTTTTCTTCTCGCATCGAAAACAAAAAAAACGTCCTACCGCCGCGATCTCCTTGGTTATTTCAAATTACCGGTCCGACGGTAATACTATCGTCGTAAGTTAACGACGTACATAATATGGACGCCGTAATCGATTGACAAATCGTGCCTGGGGAGTCGTCTCAAGCCTGGATTTGGGTTTGTCGTTAAAAGGGACCCAATTGCTAGGAACCATTTGAGAACAGGACGAGCGTATAGAGATCTAATGCGGTTGCAAGCAAAATTAGAAGAATCTCGTCTAACGTTGGAGGGGAGGGGAGGGGAGGGGAGGTAGGAGGGGTAGGGGTGGCCTATAAGAGATCGCGTCTTAAATTGGATCTGTTGCTTTGACGGGTATTACTGAAGATAGAAAAGGATGGATAGAGATAGAGAGACCGACGGACAGATAGATATATAGATCGATCGATCGATCGAGAGAGAGAGGGAAGATAATTCGCTGTGTCCCAAATTGCATCGTCAAATCCGTACCACACTTTCGATGTACACATACTTTTTTCTTCTTCTTCTCTTTTTTTTTTCTTTCTTTTTTTTCCTAACCTCGTTATTCGCTTTCACCTGACTCACTAAGGAGAGAACTCTCAAACTCGAATAGCTTCGAACGAACGAACTCGTCGTCTCGTTAAATATCGAGAATCGTTTATCTCTCGTCGTAGAACGTCGTTTTTCTTTTGAAAAAAAAAAAGAAAAAAAAAAAAAAAGCAAGCCCCCGTACGTTGGAGTAGAAAATCATCGGCGTTCAGGTTTGTCCGAAAGTCGACTGAAAGCCATACTATGCAACGCCGACGTCGACACACAACCCCCGCAACCACCCCACCCCACCCCACCCCACCTTCCTTTTATACAAGGCGCAACGTAGTTTAATTCTTCGTTTCGCACCTAACGCTCTCATTCTCCTAACCCAACGGGGATCTCGATAAGAGCCGCGTAATAAAG
This sequence comes from Dolichovespula sylvestris, assembly GCA_918808275.2. NCBI lineage: Eukaryota > Metazoa > Arthropoda > Insecta > Hymenoptera > Vespidae > Dolichovespula > Dolichovespula sylvestris. Next base: position 3,529,030 of record OU964981.1, read on the forward strand.
CGAAGGTAAAGGACATTATCCGTCGGGGAATCTCGTTTAACGCGCGCGAATCGTGAAATTTAACGAACGGTTCGCTCCATTAGCATGAATAAAGAAAAAGAAAGAAGAAAAGAAAAAAAAGGAGGGGGAGGGGAAAAAAGAAAAAAAAAAGGGGGTTTAGACCGGCGTGCGTGATTTATGGGTATTTTCGTGGTTGCAAACAACGTCTCGCGGATTTTCGTGGGATCTCGACGTTTTGCCTAACGGCGTATGTATGTACGTACGTACGTAAGTATGTATGTATGAATGTATATATGTATGCATGTATGCAAGAGCGTTGGAATAGGACGTAGTACATAAGGGAGGGGAGGGTGAGGGAGGGAGGGAAATACTATAAGCGCTTGTGTATCCCTTTCTTCTTCTAGCATTTTTTTTTTCATTTTTCTATATTTTTTTCTTCTTCTTCTTCTTTTTCCTTTCTTTTTATTTCATCTCTCTCTCTCTCTCTCTCTCTCTCTCTCTCTCTCTCTCTCGCTAAAGGAATTTAATAAATCTCGTAACGTGGGAAGCTCGCGGGTTAGCTCTGGACTACGTTACCGTCGATTATTACCTTTTGCGGGAAATAATCTCATTCCAATGGAAACGCACTAGCCTTGAGCGAGACAAACTACCTTGTGCAATATGATTATCGCATCGCCTTGCATTGTTCTCTCTCTCTCTCTCTCTCTCTCACTCCCCATACTTCAATACACCGTAATACTCGAAGGACAGTCTCTCTCTCTTTCTCTCATAGATCGAAACTCTGATCATTTCGATACGTCGATATTTATTATTGAAGACTCCCGATTTGCCTGTTCGAAAATATACGAACGTTATAGAATTTAACGAGACCGATAATTTTCTCCGTGTGTACTTACTACTACTTCTTGTATTCGAAAAGCGCGATCGTATATGCCTCCTCCCTCCTCCTCCTCCTCCTCCTCCTCCTCCTTCCTCCTCCCACCTCCAACCCCCGCACGCCATCGACAAATCTCTAACGCGATCGAGAGAAACATGGCTTGGTTTACCTTTCTAAATCGGTGTTTTCTAACGCGGAACCGATTTCTGTTTCTAATACTTATGAAATTCACTAATCTCGCACGATCTCCCCGCAATGTATTCAACTGTTCTCGTATATTACAAATAGTTGTTAAATGCGTCGACGAGTTAATAGTACCTGCATTCCATCAATGACGATCTCCAACGGGTATCGCGCTCTTTTGCAACACGCCAATCGCGCTCTTTTGCACTCGTCCGCGCTTCTGCGATAATTAATTAATTTCCCGTGACCGCGTCTCAGTTTGCCCGAGTTTACCAACGGCGAACCCTATCCGTGTATACGCACACATACGCGCGCACGCACACACGCACAGAGCCACAATATTTATCCGTTTACGGTTAATCGTATACACAGGAGAGGCGTCTCGTGGGAGCCGTGCGATTCCGATCGGATCTGTGTTATCCCTGGAGAAGTAATACGGGTAAAAAAAAAGGATTGAAGTAAAAAAAAAAAAAAAAAATGAAAAAGAAACGAAAGAAAAAAACGGAAGAACAAGAAGAGAGATAGAGAGCGAGAGATAGACAGATAGATAGTTAGATAGATAGATAGATAGATAGATAGAGAGAGAGAGAGAGAGAGAGAGAATATAAAAAAAAAAATTCAGCCGAATATCGTTATAGTATCCGTACGATCGTTTCGAAACGTATCGTTACGGTTTCGTTTAGTTCTCGATATGGAAAATCGAACGTTAAGGAGTTTCGCCGAAATAAAAAAGAATGAAAGAAAGGAAAAAATCCTTCCGTCCTTCTTCTCTTTCCCACCTACTTTCTCCCTCTCTCTCTCTCTCTCTCTCTTTCTCTCTAAATTCTCGAAAAAGGGATCCCCCTCGACGTTCCTTTCGTTCTCTCATTTACCCCGTTTGTCTCCTTCCGAAGAACGCTCCCGATATATACCAGGATCGAGAACTGGACCTAAACGCGGACCAATAACTCACGCAAATTACGCAACGCGTGCGTATATAGAGAAGCCGAGAATACACGCGAGAGAAAGATATATATATATATATATATATATATATATATATATATATATATATAGAGAGAGAGAGAGAGAGAGAGAGAGAAAGAGAGAGAAAAAGATAGATAGAGAGAAAATAAAGGAATGAAAAGAAATATAACGGAGGCCTGATTTGTAGTAGATCGTTCGCGTGCTGAGCGTTGTAAGTGCATAAGATTGAAATCAGAGATGCGACCGAGATTACGTAGCGCTATAAGCGAGTACTATAAGAGAGTATAATGAAGGATCCCAATGAAAGGGATACACCGCGTTTATATGAACTCCACACACACACACACACACACACGCGCGCGCGCGCGCACACCGAGGGCCGATCTTGCGCCTGTTCGCGAGAGCCTTGGGGAAACGAGGATTTTCTTTTTCCACGGCCGCACAATAAACCAGAATATAAACCCACGATACGTCTTGCTAATCGCGGATTTATACTACTTTCTTAATCGACCAAGTCCCCTCGGTCTTAATCGACGCGTAAGAATTTTTCCGAAGAGAGAGAGAGAGAAAGAATGAAGAAAGAATGATGAAAGAAATCAATCTTATATCTTATCCCTCCCCCCCTGCCCTGCCCCCAGTAGTTGTGTGATTTATGACTTTTTCCTTTTGTAATTTTCTCTCTCTCTCTCTCTCTCTCTCTCTCTCTCTCTCTCGCCTTCGGTATTACGTTAATAATCCTAATCTATAGATCTTCGATTTATTTTTCAAGAACGATCGACAAATGTTTGCTTTAACAAAGTATAACCTTCGATTAATATATATAGTTAGCTTTATATATATATATATATATATATATATATATATATATATATATATATATATATAGTAAAGTATCCGATATCAAGTCGATGAAAGGCATAGTTTCGACACACCTATAAAAGGATAAATACATACATAGATAGATACATAGATACGTACGTACGTACATAGACATAGACGACTAGTATGGATCACGGATCGTGGATCGGTCGACCGGAGGAATAAAAGGTCACGACATCGAAGTTCAGGGCGTCGGGAAGCATTGTCGCAGGTGTGTTTAACCTTCGCAAGAAAGAGCCAAGCCTGTGTTTCACCTGCGTATTTCTAACAACAAAAAGGAACGAGCACGCGCTGAGTATATGTATACGTTAAGGGAGTCCAGTCAGTCAGTCAGTCTGTCTGTCTGTCAGTCAGTCCGTCCTTACGTACGTACGAGTTCTTCAACGGTTGGCTAATAAATTAGACATTTTTTTTCCACACCATCTTCTCCTCTCTTTTCTCCCTTCCCCGTCCCTTTCCCTTCTTCATCGTTCTTCTTGAGTTCCTTCACTCTCCGACTCGTCGTCCGATGCACAAGCACAGCATCCCCCAAAGCAGCAAACCAACCTCAAACGATTTTTCTCTTTCAATTTCTCGCTGGTAAAGAAAAGAGAGAGAGAGAAGAGAGAGAGAGAGAGAGAGAGAGAGAGAGAAGGCGTGCTGGAAAAGGACGGAGATTACATGGATAATAAATTAACGCACACGACCTTATCGAGCAGTATAATTCATCACGACGTTAACGTTACCGTGTTTAAACGTCGACCCGACTCTACGTATATAGTTCTTCCACCTGTCTCTCTCTCTCTCTCTCTCTCTCTTTATCTATCTATCTATCTATCTATCTATCTCTCTCTCTCTCTCTCTCTTCGTCTGACCGTCTATTTCCCCGTTTGCTTCTGATATCTATGTATGTACGTTTATGTATACGTATCTGTTTTTCTTATATATATATATATATATATATATATATATATATATATATATATATATATATAAAACATAGACGCATATAAGTAAATGTAAACCGGCGCTAGGAGCACGACGACGACGACGACGACGACGATGCCTTTGCACATTAACCTCGTAAAACTCCAACGGCATTCGACGACCCCGGTCGCACACCTGTAGCACGAACCCAGGACTTTCCTACGATGTGAAAGTTCGAATCACGGAAGGAATATGGATCCTTCCACCTCCGTTAGGATTCTACACCATAACTGAGGAGAACCTCGGTTTTAAGGTCTTTATCTTTTGCTGCCTCGTTCGTTTACGAGACGTTCAAAAAATATGCCTCGAAGGAATTTCTTTTTTTTTCTTTTCATTTCGTTTCCAACACCTGCGGACCGAAGACTCGGCCATCTGACGTTTCGATAATCTTTCGATGCACTCTCTCTCTCTCTTTCTTTCTCTCTCCAAATATATATATATATATATCTTTCTCTTTATCCTTCTGTATGTATATTTAACTCTCATATTATGACGGTAGAAATTTACATAATTGTTGAGTACTTCACGTCGAGTGTTCGTTCGAACGGTGGCATCGAACGAGTATTAAGCTCGAGTATCGCATTATGATGCAAATCGAAGTGCAACAAAGGGAAAGGTGCATTAAGAATTTCGCTAAATGTCCTTTAGCGAATAAATTTTCCCGAGGTATTTGCGATAAAGTTCAACCGAGACGATATTATATATATATATATATATATATTCAAAGGACGATCCACGACGATACTTAAATAATACGACGCGTTCGACGTTGATACGTTTCGTTTTATCGAAATTAAAAGGAAAATATTATTGTATCGAGAGGTAGCGCGTAAAGGGCCGGCCTGCCGGCTGGCCGGGGCCCTTTTTCGAGTTTCGAAAAAAAAGAAGAAGAAAAAAATCAGAAGGATACGAGGACGTAGGAGACGTCGTCGAGCGTACGAGACGTGGTAATAGAAACGGTCCATCTTGATCGTACGGACACCAAGCAATAACGCCAAAGTGGTATCGAACGGCAACGGCTAAGGTAGCAATTCTAGAGGGAAATAACGAGCTTCTCTGGGGTCCGGCAATGGACAGGAACTGCCATTATCTCCAAAAGTAGAAGTATACGTTGGCTGCACGGAGTTGGTCTAACGTTAACCGTACCGTTTCCGCGGTTCATTAAATGGTTTACTAAAATATCGATCTGACATCGTAACTAGATTACTCCACCTTCGCTCGCTCCCCCTTTCGATCAGAGATACGTTCGGTACGTTCCAATGCGAGAACTATCGAAGAGATTAGAGGAAGAAAAAAAATAAATAAATAAATAAATAAATAGATACGAATTAAAAAAGGATCATTTATCCTAACCGATCGTGTAAGGTTCGTTAGAATAGTCTAAAACCAAATCAATTTCTTATGATCGTAAATGGAATATATATATATATATATATATACATGTATGTATATGTATATTGAGAAGTACGATAACGCAGTTGGTAAAACGTCGTTCTCCTTTGTCCAACGCGTGTCTCCGTCCGTCCACTCGTCCATCTTCTTTTTTTTTTGTTTTTTCTATTACAAGCCGGTACTTAAATTTTCAAAGCTCGTTAAATAAGATAAATGCGAGATATAAAAGATTTTCAAGAGGAATGAATTTGTCGCGACTAAAACTAAACCGTAGTGGTAATAGTAGTAGTAATGGTAATAGCGATAGTAGTAGTAGTAGTAGTAGTAGTAGTAGTAACAGTAGTAGTAGCAGCAGTAGTAGCAACAGTAGTAGTAAGCCTATGTCAACCGAGTGTCCCTCGCTTTTTCTCGTTACTCCTGACCATTTATGGAACACGAGGAGGAGAGGCTGATTACGCGATCGTTCGTGCACCTTAACGTGGGCACCACTCGAGATATTCCATCCGGTCCACCGACTAACGAGGTGTGCAATATGGACGATGGATTAATTAATTAATAAACCATTTCAACCCCCCATTCACGAACGGGACACGCCACTTTTACTTCCTTATCCCCAAATCCTCCTCAATCTCTTAAATCGTATGTCTAACACCTGGAACGTTAGAACGAAAAGACGCGAGATTCGCTAAAAAAAAAAAAAGGAAAAAGGAACGAAAAGAAAAAAATTAAAAAAGGATCATCGTAAAAATATTCTTCTCGACATAATCGAGAGATCCTCCTCCTCGGTATGTGTACGCGAACCAAGAAATAATCCTCCACCGACCTTCGTATACGTTCCGCAACCCGTAAGATACCGTCGTTGCGGTACTGGTGCAACGCGATCGGCCGCACGGCCTGTAAGGCCGTATCTTCGAGCCGCAGAATACATTATCCCGAAGATTAGTGTGCGAACGATACGAGAGAAGGTATATCTACATAGACGCTAACGTTCTAGCTCGTATCTCGATCGTGCTCGCGTGTACACATATGTACATATATGTGTACATATATATATATATATATATATATATATATATATATATATATATATATAGAGAGAGAGAGAGAGAGAGAGAGAAAGAGAAATAGATAAATACACATACATATGTATATATATATATATAAATATATATATGTATATAAATATATATATATATATATAAAAGGGACGGAGCGCTTATTTAATGCCGTGGGTGTCCGTTTAAATTCGTACGTATGCAGGTGCGTGCCAGGTAACTCCTTATCTTCCTGAATATACTGCTAGCAAAGTAATACATATGTACGATCACTCGAAAGCATTGTAATAACGATGTTGAAGCAATTAAATACTACCGCGTTGGGTACTAACGTTCACGTTATGCAACTTTGTTCAAAGAATGTTGACCGAAAACCACCTATCCATCCGAGCGTTTACTTCTCTCTGAGATCGAACACAGCTAATATTTGACAAAGACATATATATATATATATACACGTAATATTATTCCGTTTGTTGGAACAAACTGGAGATCTATGAATTCCTTTATGAATTTTATTTAACAATTGTATTGATTATCTCCATCTACCTATCTATCTATCTATCTCTCGTAGCTAAGTATGAAACTGAGAGGTAATGTTCATAAATGTTGCACTCAAGTGTATGTTAAACAACTGTTCATAAATATCAAGTATAACAGCAGCTATGGGAAGCTCGATAATACCGATGATCCTTCACACTTACTCTCTCCATAAATAAATCTATCATTTATTTTTGGGAAATGAGATAAAAAGAAATGTATAAAAAGAAAGAAACGAGAAACAGAAAGAAAGAAAGAGAGAGAGAGAGAGAGAGTGAGAGAGTGAGAGAGAGTGAAAGAGAGAGAGAGAGAGAGAGAGAGAATCAGCAGCACGCGGTGAGATTCATCTACAAACGATTACCAGGTGAAGGTGCATCGACGAAGAGACGTGCATTCTCGTCCATGTTCTCTCTCTCTCTGTCTCTCTCTCTCTCTCTCTCTCTCTCTCTCGCTGTTTCTCTCCGTTTCTCTCTCTCTCTCTCTCTCTCGAATGCACCACGACGATGCACCGGCATGCCAAGCTAAAGCCAACCTGCACACCTCGGCTCGTCTATCACGCTCGGATAGATTTATCGAGTATCGGCACCAACCACCGCCAAGTGTCCCGCCTCACTTCGACAATTTATATACCCTATGTGTTTCCTTCGCAAAGACATTGCCAACAAAGATGCGCTGCACTATGACGAGATGTTCGAATCGAATGCAACTCCTCCCTCTATCAGACTCGCCAACCCAACTGTCGTATACTTTTATTTATTTATTTATTCATTTATTCATTCATTCATCCATTCATTCATTCATTCATTCAATTATTTCTTTTTCTTTTTTATTCCAACTATATATATAGTATATATATATATATATATATATATATATATATATATATATATATATACGAGCCGAACGAATTAAACGAAACGAATAATTTCCTATCCACTTACTTCTAATTCCGACATCGATTTTACTCAAGCTAAAGCTAATCCATCGGTACGTTATACACGAATAAAACAACATGTATTTCCATCGAAATCATCAGTTATTCCGCTCTATACACTGTTCTATATTCTTAACCGGACTCGATTGAATCTGTCGCAAAAATCGAAATGTTCGTGGATTAAAGAGTATTCTCGTAGATGTCAATTTTATATATATTTACGCACACGCGTTGCTCTATTTCGAATCTATTTAAGAAGAACTCAGAAAAAAAGTTTAAAGAAAATATGGGCTGGGGAGGCGGGTGGGTTAAAATGGAAGCTTCGAGAACATGCTATGACATAAAAGAATCCTTTGGAGATAAAAACTTGAAAGACTATCAATCATGTTTTCCTCGTAACTCCACCCCAACCCCAATCCCTTTTTTCCCCTTCCCAAAAAAAAAAGAAAACGAAAGAAAGACGACAGTAGACATATAAAACGCAGATATATAAAACACTATAATTACATATCGATGTACAGATCAAAAAACCAGTCGACGTCGTTCTCAAAGAATTTACTTTGACGTCGTCGTCGTCGTCGTCTACTACCATCCTGATACCTCCCGGGCCACGAATGAATTATTATGCCCCACTTGCAGATCAATTCCGTACAAGTTATGCTAACGTCTTATTCGGCCCTCGCCGTTGAACATCGCGTCCTACACTGGATCCCTCCTTGTGATTACGCCAGGAGCAACTCTCGTTGGTTTTACTTGCCGTTTATCGAAACTCTTCCGAGAAACGTAAACGGTACCCTAAGTTGGTTTCGAATCGATTGGGCCTTACGATACACGATACACGATACGATCCGATCCGATCCGATCCGATTCACAAAGCTTCTTATTTCGTATCGCAACGTCAGCATTGAAAATCATAATTAAGACTTTCCATTAAAACGTTACAGTACGATTAAAATCTATAAAACCTTATATATGTATATGTGTGTGTGTGTGTGTGTATGTATATGTATATGTATATGTATATGCATATGTACGTACGCTTTCGCTATTAACACGAGGAACGTAAAAGAGGTGGCTTTTAATACAAAGCTTGACAATTCATTTCAAGCAAAATTTTCGATAGAAGAGGAAGAGGAATAGGAAGAGGAAGTGGAAGAATAAAAAGAATAAAAAGAATAAGATGAAAGAGTAGAACGGTAATGACGAATTTTTATCCATCGGGGATACATCCTATTACTTACCGTAACGTAAATCGGCATGGTCTTAGTCATAACACGTTTGGTACCTGTTATTTCGCGCGATAAATCCTATGTCCGTGCCTTGGTCCGGCACGATGAGAAATAATAATCTAGGATTAATTGGTTGAAGGCGGATCATCGCCGACTAATCCCCATTTTGTTCGTTAAACCGGAAACTTAATTAAAAACTCACGTCTAACGAGTTCCACGATACGGGTGGCACGTCCACCCACTTAACGTGTTCTTACTCGTGCTCACGTATCGACGAGTCGAGAAGGTGGAGAAACGAGAGAAGAGAGAGAACGTGAACGTAAAACTATCTCTCTCTCTCTCTCTCTCTCTCTCTCTCTCTCTCTCTCTCTCTTTCTATATACATCTATCTATCTATCTCTTTTATTCTTTCTCTTTATTTCTTTCTAGTCACGTATAAGAACGACTTAGATACCTTACATTATATATATATATATATATCCCGATAATCAATGATGCAGGGCAACAGGTTACCTTCTAATTTCTATTTTCGAAAGGGATCGAAATATATTTTTACCTCAAAAACTCAACGTTTCTCCATTACTAATCGCGAGTTTGAATCGAGCCCGTGTATCGTCTTCGAGTACAATAGTTCCGCTTGGCATACCGTTACCAGACCGATACGAATATTCTCCAGGGAGCGGGGTGGGGGCGAGGGGAAGGGGGTCAAAGTGCACGACGCAGCTAAGAACGGATATAGACTCGTTCTCTATCTCTCTTATTCACTCTACTCGACTCATTCTCTCTCTTTCTCTCTTTCTCTTTCTCTTTGTTCAACTCCTCCCACTTGGTTCATCCTCTTCTTCCCATGGATTAGCTAAGCCATGTGTTTTATTTCTTATTGAGCACGTAAAGTACGCTTTCATCCTTCTCTCTCTCTCTCTCTCTCTCTCTCTCTCTCTCTCTTGATCACCCACTTATCTCTCTTTATCCTACAACTTCCTTCTTCTTCTTCTTCTTCGTCTTCGTCTTCTTCTTCATCCTTTCTTCCTTCTTCCTACCTCCCCCCTCCCCCGGCCCTCCCTTCCTATGTTTCTTCTTCACGCAGGTATCCTTGGCAGCGGTCCATTAGCGTCAACCGATTATCCCTCAAATTGGTGAATTTGAAAAATCCACGCTGGGATACTTTGCTCATAAATCGGCGGATTAACCTCAGCATTTAACATTATCAATTACGCGCGCCCTTTGACTCTGAGCACGCTCGATCATAGCACGTCCGTGTCAGGCACATTGAACGATAGAAAGAGAGAAAGAGAGATAGATAGATAGATAGATAGATAGAGAGAGAGAGAGAGAGAGAGAGAGAGAATGAAGGAGAGATAGCGAATAGTAAGAGTCCACCGTTATTAGCGATAATGCTCGGAGGTACGTTCGTGGCGCGTTCTTCGCGTGGGCGAGTCGGTCAAATGAAAAGGAAAAAAAAAAAAAAAGAAAGAGAGAGAAAAAAAGAAAAGAAGGACACGACGTTGAACTTCGGAAGAAGAGAAGACCCGTCAGAATCTTCGGATGAGTCCGACGTCCATTAGATAGCGAAGGTATCATGGTGCTCGGTCATAGACGGAAAGAGAAGAGAACGGAGAAAGAGAGAGAGAGAGAGAGATATAGATAGATAGATAGAGAGAGAGAGAGAGAGAGAGATAGTTGTGTTAATGGCTCTAACGAGATGATGCCCGGAGGAGGAGAGGGTGATGATGACGACGATGAATGGGCGAAGAGAAGTCGTACCGAGCGACTCGCGTTTCGATGGTGGAACGATTAATTAAACGACTAATTGCGACTATACAAATTTAACATCGAATCGTATCAAGGAGAGGATTCATGGAAATGTATGATGATGATGATGATGATGATGATGATGATGATGATGATGAGGATGATGGGATAAATTGAAAATTCCTCGAGGCCGTTGGCGATTGAAACTTTTTTTTTATCTCCCTCTCTCGCTCGTCCCCCATATTCGACGATCTCTCTCTTATCTCTTCCCTCTACCCCTCCCCCGCCTCTGCCTCTACCTCTTTGGCCCCAAAACTTCTTCTTCTTCTTCTTCGGTTGGTCCGATCGTCGTCGAAATGAATGCACGTACGTACGTAAATGCGTACGCGTGCGTATGTGTGCGTGTACGTACGTACGTGTGTGTTCTCCGCGTCGAGTCGGCTCGCGTGTTTACATAAATCTCCACCCTGTTGATTCACGACGGACGCTGGGGTAAAACTCGCGTGCCGGTATCGCGTTACGCAATATCGCATGCTATCGAAGTACTACGCCGGCCATAAATGATCGCTCCTCTCTCTCTCTCTCTCTCTCTCTCTCTCTCTCTCTCTCTCGCTCACTCCCAAATCGATTATCTCTTAATCCCGTTAGCTTGCTCGAGCGTATCGCGTACTACTTAATTCGTAAACCCGATTGCAACGGTACATGCCATCTTATGTGGATTCTGCGCTTTGGTAATCGTTCATTCGTCCGTCCGTCTTCATTGGTAACGACAACGAAAATAACGAATACGACGTACATCAATGGAATACTCACGATTTATATAGATTCTCGTAGATACGGGACGTTCGTGTATGTGTGCGTATTTATCTGTGTATATGGTTTTTGTTTTCTTTTCTTTGCTTTGGTTTCTTTCTTTCCTCGTCTTTCGCACGAAGCAAGAAAATTAAAGGATTACGAAGTAACGAATATACCTCCGCCCCCCTTCTCCCTTCACACACACACACACACACACACACACACATACACACACACACACCTTATATATCGATAGCCGCCGCGATCACGTGTTTACTAATCACGTACTCGAGTAATTTAGCACGGCTAAAGGAACTATTAGCGCGTAACGAGTTAGTAGTCTCTTTTAGAAATAACAATTTCTATAACGATGACCGGAGAGCCGATCCGTAAGTGGAGGTGGAGGTGGAGGCGGAGGTGGACTCGTACGACGTGGACTGTAACGACGACGACGACGACGATCGGAGAGGCGCGCACGCGTCCAACTTTAAAATTAAAACCTTGAGTTCTACGAACGTCCAATAGATTATCCGTCGCTACCTGGCAATGGGTTAACGTATATCGTTAACCCTCCCTTACTACTAGCACCAACGCTACCTGACAAACTATTGACCAGTAGTATATTTAATTAGTAACAGTAATGTCACGGACGTTTAACATGCCTCTTGTTACTTGCCACGTACGTACCACCAAGTTGTAAGCCACCGTAGCAAGAAGATATCCGTTCCACCGTGGCGAGAGCTCGAAGTAACAATCCGATGATTGGTGTCGCTGAGGTGGCGGGGGCGGTGGGTGAGGGGTGGGGGGTGGGGAATCGGTAAAGACATTTCTTCGCGTTTTACGCTCAACCGGTGGAGTTGGGAGGAGGGGAATTATAACGTTCTCTTTGAAGGGACATCGATATAACCCTTCAAAGGAAACGTGACCTTTGAACTTAAGACGGACTGGGTGACCCCTCACTTTATACTTTAATATCGATTATCGTCCATCGAAACACGACCACCGATCGGCAGGTTTTTTCGTAAACGGCGCCGCTTTAAATCGCCATGCGATTTCCTTTGATTTATCGTGGATATAAATCGACTCGTCGAGTAATCCTTAAAGCTTTCGGCGTTTTAATCCTTAAAACTCGCTTCATGTCATTAATAGGATATTTATACTGTTCCGCGAGTATTATTACAGGCGATATTAAATACCTTTACGAGGCTTAACCTGTCCCGATTAATTCCATCCTGAGAAATGTACGATTGGAATATGTGAATAAAAAGGAAAGGAAAAAGAAAAAAGAAATATATATATATATATATATATATATATAAAGATACACGCTTTAAAGTTTCTAACGCAAGTCCTTCGGAAATACGGGAGGAGGGAGGGCAAAGGATAAAGAAACAAAAAAGGTAAAAAAAAAAATAAAAAAAAAAATAAAAAAAGAAGAACCATACCTATCCGAGGATCATGACATGTTACGTGATGCCATTTCGTTGTCGAATGATTTGTGGAAACGTCTTTGGTTGCTCGGATCCTGTCAGCGGCCTGCTGCGTGTGCCTCGGAACGAGCTATCGTTTTATGTAGCCCGTTCATCCGCGAAAGGTCGTCTCCGTCGTTCCCGAGAGAGTTTCGACCTTCGATCTTCGATCTTTCCACCATCGATAAGATCTCGATCGATCGCACGTTACGTACGTTACGTACAAAAGTAACGAAGTCAAATCGTTTCGGATTTGAATGGAGATCCTTGTACGCGCTTCTAATCACTCTTGAAATTAAAAAATATTACAATTCCCTTTTTTTTTTCTTCTTCTTCTTCTTTTTTTAGTATCCAAATCGAAACACGAATCTCTTCTTTTGTTTGCAGTGTCGCCGACGTTGCCGTCGTTGGGAGAAGCAGCATGGGAGAGGGAACAGGAACGAGATCGCGAGAGGGAGAGGACGCGTGAGAGGGAACGCGAAAGAGGCAGGGATAGGACTGCCGAGAACGAAAGGGAACGGCAACAGGAACGGGAGAGCGCGATCAGGGAGAGAGAGACGCGAGATCGGGAGAGAGAACGGGATCGCGATCGTGAGAGGCAAAGGGAAAGAGAAAGGGAGAGGGACGTATCGGTTTGCGTTATGGAACCACCCGACCCGGTATTCGTATCATCCCCTGCAGCCCTTCTCGCTTTGCAAAGGATAAAGGAGGCATCTCTGTGAGTTATATTGTTATTTTTTTCTTCTTCTTCTTCTTCTTCTTCTTCTTCTTCTTCTTTTTCGTCGTCGTCGTCGTTTATCCAACGATATCTGTCAAAATATTTCAATGGCACAATATATCCCAATGACGATAAAAAACGCGGCAGATAATAAACAGGCGTGTAAATGAATAAATAAATAAATAAATAAATAAATGAATGAATGAATAAGTAAGTAAGTAATTAAGTGAGCGAGCGAGCGTGTGAGTGAGTGAGTAAGTAAGTAAGTAAGTAAGTAAATAAGTACGTGTGCCAGTCAAATATGATATCTGAAAGGACCGACTTCATTATCCGCCTTTGGATCGGTCGAAAACAGCAGGATATCGTGGCTCGTTCACCTACCCTAGAGTCCTCTCTCTCTCTCTCTCTCTCTCTCTCTCTCTCTCTCTCTCTCTCTCTCTCTCTCTCTCTCTACCGTTACGTACCGCGGCATATTTCATCGAATGTATAAGCACGTCCAGCGTTAATAAGACGAGATCGTGCACCCGCTGTAAATCTTCTTTTAATTTGCCCTCTCTTTCCCTCTCTCTCTCTCTCTCTCTCTCTCTCTCTCTCTCTCTCTGTCTATGTCTGTCTGTATATCTTCTAGGTCTTACGAGCGTGACTTTGTCGTCGAGAGAAAAAATGCAGCAAAAAAGAGAGAGAGAGAGAGAGAGAGAGAGAGAGAGAGCACTTACTCTTGTCTTCATTTCAAAAAAGAACAAAAAGAACAAAATTGAGACGTGAGAACAAAAATTGAGATACATACATACACACATACATATATATATATATATCACGATTTCGTAATTTCCTTCGGTACGTCATTTTTACCCTTTCCTCTTCTTAACACAACGTCGAATCCCTATAATCGCATATCCGTTTCCTCGATCATCGTTCCATCCCTCTCGAAATAACGTTTTCGCGTAGAATCGAAATTCTAGCGTCGGTCGAAATTCGTCCTTTAAGAAAAAAAAAAAAAAAAAAAAAAAAAAGAAAAGGAAGCAGAAAATTATCGAACCCTTTCGAGTTCGCGTCGAATGAATAAATAAATAAATAAATAAATAAATAAATTAAACATAATAATATCGTCGTTTCTCATTTACGTTCGGACGATGCGCAAAACCCAACCAACACCGTTAACATCTTTCACTCGACTTTTGACTTTACTCTGACGCGTCTGCCACGGTGATTCAATCCGATGCCGTTAAGCTCCGACCGATAACGATAGTTATACTTCGCTGCAAGTATAAATCACGACGCTTTGCTCACCCTTACTCTTTCTCTCTCTCTCTCTCTCTCTCTCTCTCTCTCTCTCTCTCTCTCTCTCTCTCTCTCTCTCTCTCTCTCTCTGTCTCTCTCTGTCTCTCTCTGTCTCTCTTTCTCTTTCCCTTTTTCCGCACGCGCATAAACATAAACGTATCTTCTCGATATACCCGCATACGAGCACCCCCCATCGAGATGGAGAACCGCTTTGCCACAAATATACTCCGCTATTTCATCTTCCCGTGTATCTATTAGCTCGTCTTGTCGGCTCGTTCGGTCGAATGAAAAATTGTCCGATAATCGTATCTCTCTCTCTCTCTCTCTCTCTCTCTCTCTCTTTTTCTTTCTCTCTTACCCTCACTCTATCTCTATCTATCCATCCATCCATCCATCCATCTATCTATCTCTCTCCCTCTTTATTTCTTGCATACGATAAACGTTAGCAAGTAGTAAATGGTTAACTTTAACTCTCTCTCTCTCTCTCTCTCTCTTTCTCTCTCTCTCAAATAAATATCACTTCGTAGTAACTTTAAAAATCAATTCCTTTCCGTTGTGTTAGCAATTAATTAGATTGGACGAATACCGCGAACATAGAGATCGTATTGACGTACAACCTGGAAATAAGATCATACGAAAAGATTCTTCTTAGCTTCGTTATCTTTTTCGTAGTTAGCCCCGTTCAAATGAAGGCAGAGAAAAAGGAAGAGAGAGAGAGAGAGAGAGAGAGAGAGAGAACGAGAGGAGGATAGAGAAACAGAAAGAGAAACGATATCGATCAAAAGTAATTTCGAACGGGCAAGAAGTTAGCATTCGCGAATCGAGCATTGGATCTTACGGCGATGTCGAAAAAGAAAGAAAATAAAGATTACGAAGGTACGTAGTAGGTAGATACATAGGTAGGTAGGTAGGTAGGTAGGTAAGTACGTACGTACGTAAGTACGCGTCACCTTGAAAAGAGTTTCTACAGGAGGGAGTGGCGGCTATCCTTCGGACCAGGAACGTGCCCGAGCGCATGTTACCAGCGATCTTATTATAACCTTCGTCCAATTAAGCCGCTCTCGAATCGTCCCTGTACTCGTCCCAACGGGAGTTATCGCGCGCTGTAAATTAGCTTATCCGGTTCTCGCGATTCTCGATCGAGTA
>OU964981.1:3550211-3557711 GCA_918808275.2 Dolichovespula sylvestris
CTCTCTCGCTGCTTTACTTTAATTTATCACAAAAAAGAGAGAGAGAGAGAGAGAGAGAGAGAGAGGAGAGAAGTAGAGAGAAAAAAAGACACATTTGCTTACTGCTATTGGTACTTGCTTCGTTTAGATAAATTAGAAAAAGAAGAAAAAAAAAAGAGAAGATCAGACAAAGAGAAAGGATAAAGAAAGGAAAGAGAGAAACTCAAGGTACCTCTAAGATGGACGTCGAAAGTATTATGATAATGAAATTCCTTTTTGTTTTTTTCTTTTTTTTTTTGTTTCCCCATCATCACCTTGCACATTAGGAGACCGCCATTATTGCTTTACTACTACTACTTTTACGAAAGTCCAACGTCGTGATCGTTCGATGCGAAAGGCCAGAACCTGATATACCAAGCTCGCTCAACAACAACAACAACAGCAACAACAATAACAACAATAACAACCAGCATCGTTTCAAAGCGACCAAGAGAATAATAATTGTTTCAACGAGTGCGCACCGCGCGCGCTTCTTACCGTGTAAACTACCGTCTATTCGTCATTCTAACGCCGTTGCATTATACCAAGAGAGAGAGAGAGAGAGAGAGAGCTCAGAGTGAAAATGTTATATCTTTACTCGGTCTTATATACCTACTGACTGAATCGCTCCGCTCTCAGAAGTTGTGGGAAATGTCAATTCTTTGATCGCCTGTGATCTCCCTTCCATCATATCTCGCGCCTGCCATTTTTCTTTCTGAATAATATACATATTTGTATACGTATCCTCCTATCGTGAAAGAATCGTTTTCTATTTTTCTATCCTTCTCCGAATTATCCGAGAATATGAAAAAAAAAAAAAAAGAAAAAAAGGGAATCCAAATAAAAATTGACGGTTAACGAAATTAACGAAATACGCCGCGCGGTGGTGTCTTGTCGGAGAAGCACGGTGTTAGTGTGTATGCGTAATAACCGATGGCTCTTAAAGAAAAAAAGAAAAAAAAGAAAAAAAAGAAGAAGAAGAAAAAAGAACCTTTTTCCCCTCTTTAACGTTTACATCTTTCCCATACGACGTTGAATTAAACGTTGTTCATGACCACCACCATCCGACCGACCAAAGTTCGTAACATTTATAATGGTACATCCTCGTATGAACGTAAACAATTTCAGAGGTTCTTCTTCGAACACAATCTCTCATCGATTTGGCCAAGGGTCTGTTATAACGATAACGGATACCACCGGTCCGTTATCTTTCGATTAAATTTCTGACGATAATGCGAAACGAATAAATTAATCCACGAGACATCGATGAACTCGTTCGAACTAATTATCTATCGCGAATGGCCCTATCCGATAACGGTCTTGAAATTATTTCATTCGAAATACGAGTAAAATTTGAGAATCCCTGAGTATAAAGAAGGTAGATAACTCGGATGTGGAGAAGGTTAGCGTGACCCTTGATAGACAGGGGTTAGGTTTAGTGAGATTTCATGTATCAATTAAAGCGAATTAGCCTTGGCATAAACTTGACAACGATCGTGAATTGGTTACTTGTATCGAGGTATATGCCGATGTATGTACTTGGTTATCCCGTACTCTCTATAAGCCCGGCTACGAATAAACGTATACGTAAGAGTAGAGAGAACTGCGCATCTACTTAGAATACTTGCTGACAGGCCTACCATTAACAATGCACTTATGCGATATGGCCGTAGGCTCCGCGATTATCTTCTACACCAACGGGGAGAGTTTACGATATTTCCTGTTAAACGCGAGTCCACCTCCCTCACCCCCCCCCCGCTCCACGAGATTGTTCAACGTATTAGAACACATTTGAAAAAATATTGTTCACCCGTACTCGTTGCGATCCAACACCCTTCCCCACCTCCACAGAACGGAACAAAATATTTGATAATGACAAAATGATCCGTCCGTTTAAATCCTCAGATCCCTTTCGTCGGATCTTCAAGATCGATCAGGAAAGTGATCCCTTTTTCAAAATCTCGTTTGTTCCTACGATCAAAAACGAAACGTTACGCGTTAATCGCGAAGCTACGCGTACGATCTTATTCTCTAGTACGATGATTATTATTCGTTCGTTATTCTTATTCACAACAAAAAAAAAAAAAAAGAAATCATTCGATTTATTCGCCAGAGAAGTGGATCGCGCGAGTTTCGCGGCTTTGTTTCTAGTCTGTGATAATTGTAAAACGTTCGTCGTCGGATTTATATTTTTATCCTGTTAAACCTAAGTAGTAGCGAGTAGTCGAATCGTCCCTCGTTAACGCCACGCATCGCGTTTGTCGCTTACAGTAAACTCTGCCTCCTCCTCCTCCTCCTCCTCTTCTTATCCCTTATTTTTTTTCCTCGACGAAACGATAATTACCGTCTCGTGTGAACAGAAAATTCATGGCGTAAGAAAAACGAATTGCATTATTATATATATATATATAGTTCCGAGGGTAACGATAATAAAATGATAATAATTAAATCGGAGTAGCTTTCGTCGATGCTTCAAAAAGTATTACACGATATTTCCAAATGATTTCACTTTTTATTTATCTCTCTCTCTCTCTCTCTCTCTCTCTCTCTCTCTCTCTCTCTCTCTCTCTCTCTCTCTCTCTCTCTCTCTTTCTTTCTTTCTTTCTTGTGTTCGACCGGAAACGATCCTAACGACGTTACACGACATTAAAAAGCAATCTCAATTCGTCTCGGTAATACGAACAAACAATTTTGTATCGTCCATCGTTTATTCAGAGATTCGAATGATATAAATTTTTTTTTTTATCGTCCCAAAGAAACAACCGAAACGTTTTTTTTATACGCTTTACCTTCTGTCGAAGGAGAAAAAATGGAAAAAGAAAGAAAGAAAGAAAGAAAGAAAGAGACGGATAGATGGATGGATAAAGAGAGAGAGAGAGAGAGAGAGAGAGAGAGAGAGACAGAGAGTACATTTGAAAACGAGTGATTAGCTCGGGATTGGAGGCGTTAATGGTGGCCAATTATGTCGAAGCGTCATTAAAACGAACGATCAAGGATGGCTCTTAATTAATCTCTCGTTTTAAAAATCATCGTGGTAGCTCGTGTGAAACGATATTTGGGAGGATGGATCGGGACGATTTTATAAAATAAAAAATCCATTCGGCAATATCGATGGTCAAAAGCTAAGGACTCGACGTCACGATTATTTAACGGTGAACCGTTAAGAGAGCTCGTATCGTCTCTGCGTAAACATTATCGCGAATAAGAAAGAGAAGAGAGTAGTGGGAATACTTAAAAGTACGAGTTCGAAGTGTAAAGTGAAATATAAGGGATGGACGATTCGACAAAAATAAAGATAACGATAACGATAACGACAACAACAACAATAATAATAATAACAACAACGATAACGATAACGATAACGATAATGATAACAATAACAACAATAACAACAATAAGCCTAAAGCGATCGCATTTTCCGCATGGAAGACGAGCGAGCTAGCGAGCGGCTATTATACAACGTCTCGAAAAACGTATCTGTTCTCTATTGTGAGGGAACGATCCTCTTGGTAAAGGCATAGCGCATTCGCTATACTTTGCACGTACGTATTATGCGGTCATGAGTCCGACGTTACAAATGAGTGGCTAACTTCGTCGTTACGGTTAACTAATGAGCTTGGCGAGGTAACGCGGCGTTAATCTATGGCGCAATAAACGTAACGCTTCTAACGAAAAATGTGATCAAAATGCATTAATAACGTTAGAATTAATGTCCGTTCCTACGGTATATATATATATATATATATATATATATATATATATATATATACGTATACATGCATATATACGTACGTACGTACGTACGTACGTACTTGGCACACAGTACGCGGTGTTTCGATCCAACGTACCGTACGCCTTTACAATAAAGAAAGAAAGAGAAAGAGAAAGAAAGAAAGAGAGAGAGAGAGAAAGATAGACTGTGTGGGTGTCCGCTCGCGTCACTCGTAAATG
Organism: Dolichovespula sylvestris; assembly: GCA_918808275.2. NCBI lineage: Eukaryota > Metazoa > Arthropoda > Insecta > Hymenoptera > Vespidae > Dolichovespula > Dolichovespula sylvestris. Next base: position 3,554,181 of record OU964981.1, read on the forward strand.
GACTAATTACTCAAAATTACGTAAGCAACGACGCTACGACTTGCTTCCCCGTCATTAGTCGTTTGTAACATTCTGAAAGAATTACATAACAATATTTCGCTCGATTGATCGTTCGGGATTCTAAAACGTTCGATTTAAATCTCTCTTTCTCTTTACCTAAATAGAAAACGCAGAAAATTTCGTAGGAAGGCGAAGTAGAAGGATGGTGTAAATATAGCGATCAAAACCGAGATAGAAACTCGATGACACGTCTCGCGTGGTGTCCACCTCTTTCTATTCTTTCCTCTTTCTCAACCTCTCTCTCTCTCTCTCTCACACACACACACACACACAGAGAGAGAGAGAGAGAGAGAGAGAGACTCACTCTCTATCCTCTTCGTCTTTCGATCAGCCATTATCCGCGTTTAGTCGAAAGCGCTTAATGGGATCGGCAGAGCATTCTCGATCGTAAAGTTCGATTATCCACGCTCTTCGTCTTGCTCGTGGTCTTCACCGGGAAGGACTGAAGTCGATTTTCAATTGCGTCATCGAGTTGTGATCGTTTCCACGTCCGGGCGGATGGTCAACGAGAGAGACAGAATGAAAGAGAGTGAGAGAGAGAGAGAGAACGTGTTCTCTTTCTTTCCTTCTCTCTCTCTCTCTCTCGTTCTCTCTCGTTCTCTCTCGTTTCGAATCGAGAAATCCAACGCGGTGACTTGCATACAATAGAGTAGAGCGATGGGCGGTATTCTGTACGAGAGATCCAGAGTCGTTGCAACGTGCGACAGCTGTCAAGACGTCCCTCGTATAAGAGGAGGGTCTCTTCTCCGATAAGAGAACTCCGACTCTCTGGCCATGGAGATGGTTACAAGGACGTTCACGGCGTTCATGAGCAATCCGCTCTGCGAAACGAAGCTAGTCGGAGAGTTGGACGAGAATAACGTACGAACGGGAACCGTACTATGGGGGCTTGCAATAATTGGGTGCGAAAACGACACCAACGATGTTCTCTCTGTCTATCTATCTATCTATCTCTCTCTCTCTCTTTCGGTTCACCGTTCAGATTATTATCTCTCTCTGTCTCTCTCTCTCTCTCTCGTTCTTCCCTATCACGTAGAGATATTATAAATCTATCGCAAAAGATCTCACGTAAATTAACACCTACGCACACACACACACCGTAAATATCTAATTATTTATACATGTACGAGATTTATTTTCTATGAAATGAGAATTTACGTTAATTAAAAAAATATAATAATAATAATAATAATAATAATAATAATAATAATAATAATAATAATTGTACTTTAATATGTAATTTTGTTCATCGTATCCGTCAATGTTAAATCGTCGATTTAATCCACTACCGATACGTATAAAGGGATTCTTATTAAAACGATAACGCATGTTAGCGAGAAAGAGAGACAGAGACAGAGAGAGAGAGAGAGAGAGAGAGAGAGAGACAGAGATGATATTAATTATTATTATTATTATTATTATTATTATCCCAAAGAGGAAAAGATAATCATACTTTTAAGCTCTCTACCTTATCTGTTACAGGTGAGAAACCGTATCAATGCACGTGGGAGGGTTGCACGTGGAAGTTCGCACGTTCGGACGAGCTTACGAGACATTATCGCAAGCACACCGGCCAAAAACCGTTCAAGTGCCATCTCTGTCAGCGATCGTTTTCACGGAGCGATCATCTCTCTCTGCATATGAAGAGGCACTGATAAAGCTTACGTCCAACAGCGACGAAGATATATAACTCTACGAGAAGAAGAAGAAGAAGAAGAAGAAGAAGAAGAAGAAGAAGAAGAAGAAGAAGAAGATGAAGATGAAGAGGAAAAAGAACAGAGAAAGAGAGAAAGAAAGAAAGATAGAAAAAGAGAGAGAGAGAGAGAAGAACGGTGGATAGCGAAAAGAAAGAAGAGGACGCTTTTATGAGCTCGGGCTCATCGGCGCAACCACCGAAAAAAAATATGAAAAAAAAAAATGTTAAAAGAAAAAAAAAAAAAGAGAGAGAATAAAAATAAAAAAATCAATATTTAAAGACTACGACGACGACGACGGGGGTGGGGAGAGGTGGGGAGGGGTGGGGGGGGGAAGAAAAAAGAAACGACGATATTACATCGGGACCTGAAGAGCTTAGGCACTAATTTATATGATAGTCGTCAATTTAACGACGACGAAGCCTGGCCGAACGAAACTAGAGAGGAAAGTCGAAGAGTATATTAGAGATTGTTCGTTTAGATTTAGAGCTTTGTTCTATATATTCTTTTCTTTCTTTCTTTCTTTCTTTCTTTCTTTCTCTTTCCTTCATTTTTCCTTTTCAATCATTATCTTTTCTTCTCTTCTCGATCGCCCGTTCTAAACGACGACGATTATCTCGTCGCGCGCGACGATTATCAATCATGCTCTTCTCGGCCGCACGTACTTTTCTTTCTTTTCTTTTTCTCTTCGATGTTAAAAGAGAAAAGAGGACAAAAAGGAAAAGAAGAAGAGGGAGAAAAGGAAAGGGGAAAAATAAAGAGGTTAAGGAGAAAGAACATTTTCCCGTTCGACTTTAGTTTCTCTCGCACAATCGAATTCCTACGTAAGTCACATATCAAATCATCGCACGTTCTCTCTTCAATTTTATTCGCATACGAGATTCGACCATTAGTTTGTCTTTTTTTTTTCTTCTTCTTCTTCTTCTTCTTCTGCTTCTTCTGCTTCTTCTTCTTATTTCATCGTTCCTTCTCGGAATCTCCTACGTTCTCGTTTCTCGAACGAATAATACATTCTCACCGTCGTTAAAAACTCACGACGATTGTAACGAGTCAAAGTTATGCCGCCGATATATTAAATTATATTGAGACGTAGGTTTAAAGGAAGGAAAAGAAAAGGAAAGAAAAGAAAAAGGGAACAAAAAATGGTAAAAGGATAAGTGAAGAGAGAGAGAGAGAGAGAGAGAAAAAGCGTAATTGAAATGAAAGTCGTTCGCGACGTTCGGAGAGAAAAGTTTGCAAAAAAAAAAGAAAAAAAAATATCATCGATAGGCTATTAACTATAATGCGATAACGCCGATCATTATGCACAAAGAATTTAGCGTTTAGAAACGGACAATCATTTGCGTTTCGTTGAACGAAAGATTAGAAGACATTCTAAAAGGTCAGTATTACAAGTGCATTAAGCAATATCGTCGTGGCATTAAATCAATGCTTCTTCGTATATATACAATACATATACATATATACACACACACACACACACACACACACACACACAAATATTTTTTTTCGGTCGTGCGCTCTTCGATCGTTCGAAAGGATTTTTTCTTTTTTTCCTTTTTTTTCAAAAAAAGAAAGAAAAAAAAAAACAACAACAACAACAACAAAGAGCAAGGACGACGTAGGCGTTAGTTCGTCGAACGAATGATTTTTAATATAGCCTCACGTCAAGGTGCCAAATGTATAAAAGAAAAAAAAAAAAAATAAAGAAAAAAGAAAGAAAGAAAGAAAGAAAAAAAAAGTAATATATACGCTAAAGAACGATAACCAATGGTGC